>PVJH01004062.1:0-131366 GCA_004026705.1 Nesogale talazaci | reverse complement strand
GTGTGGGCTTTATTGCTTCTGAGCTGAATTCTTATCAGGATTTAAAGTAGCTAAACCCTGATAGTCTTATTACACATTTGAAGACTATTTACTAGTATTTGAGTACTTAACCATTGTACCACCAGGACTCATTTTATATTATTTAATACCATGAAAATCTGACAATTGTCTCCTTTACTGTGAAATCATAGAAATCAGATGACACCCAGCTTCCATTACTAAATATTTGAATCAAAATATTTGGTATCATGGTGTTGTTTTAATTTATATTTCCTTGACTGCTAAGAAGGCTGGACCTTTTCTTTTTCACTACTTTAATAGCTTGCTATAAGTACTCATGTGAATTGTCCATTCAGAATCATTTAATAATTTTAAAGAATAGGTTATTGATTTGTAGGCATTCTTCAAATAGTTTAGATATTATTCCCTTAAAAACTAAAGGCATTGCAAATATTTTATTGAAAAGCATACTTTTTCTTTCAACCTGTTCAATGATTTCGTTTGTTGGAGAGACCATTTCTGTTTTAAATTTTAATTTTTCTCTCTATATTGTGTGATTTGGGTGTCTTAAATCCTCATCTATTTCCATCCCAAAGTTAAAAAATTCCCCTCACTTGTTGCTGAATGACATCAAGTCTGTTCTAGCCCACAACAGAATGAAACACAAGTGGGTCCTGCACCACTTTCACAATTGTTCTGTACTTGAGCTCATTGTTGCAGCCGCCGTGTCAGTTGATCTCAGCAATGGCCTTCCTCTTGTTTCGTGCCCCGCCCCTTTACCAAGCAGGATGTTTATCTCCAGAGATCGGTCTGTCCTGACAACATGTCCAAAGAAAGTATGATGAACATTTGTCTACCTTGTCTCTAACGAACACGCTGGAAGTAATTCTTCTGAGACAGATGAGTTTGTTCTTTAAGAGATCCATACTGCTTTCATCATTCTTCCATCGCACCACAATTCAAATGCATCAATTCTTCTATACCCTTCTTCATCATTCATGTCTTGTTGTTTTTCAGTGGTATTGAGTCACTTCTGATTCATAGTGACCCTGTGTACAACAAAAGAAAACACTGCACAGTCCTGTCCTTATCATAATCCACCCATCCACCTATTGTATCAAGCACATTTATACATAGGTTGCTATCATCATAGTCAAAACATTTTCTTGCCACCTGAGTCCTTGGCATGAGCTCATTCCACCATCTCCTTCCCACCTGCCCCTCCTTCTCTCCCTCATGAACCTCATTATATTTTATAAATCACAATTATTTTTCATGTCTTATACTGACTGCTGTCTTCTTTCACCCACTTTTCTGTTGTTCTGTTGTTCCTGCCAGGAGGAAGTCATATGTTGACTTTTGCATTAGGTTCCCATTTTATTGCCCACCTGCCCCTTCTCCTCCTGGTATCAATACTCTCACTCTTGGTTCTGAGAGGTTCATCTGTCCTGGATTTCCTGTGTTGTCAGCTCTTATCTGTACCAGTGTACATGCTCTGTTCTAGCTGCTTGGTAAGGTCGAATTGGGGTCATGAGAGTGGGAGGGAGGAAACATTGAAGAACTAGAGGAAAGTTGCATTTTTCATCAGTGCTATACTTTATCTTGACTGATTTATCTCTTCCTGTGACCCTTCTGTGAGGGGAAGTCCAATTGTCTATAGTTGGGCTTTGCGTCACAACTCTGTCTTCCCTCTCATTCACATCAATATGATTTTTTGTTCTGGGTCTTTGAGGCCTGATTCCTGACCCCCATTGACACCTCATCATCAGACAGACTGGTATGCTTCTTCCATATGGGCTTAGTTGCTTCCTAACTAGATGACTGCTGTTTATCTTCAAGCCTTTAAGACCCCAGACACTATATCTTTTGATAGCAACACATTTGTTTATGCACCCATTTTGTCTTCAGCAATCATGTGGAGGAAGGTGAGCATCACAGAATCCAGGTTATTAAAACTAAGTGTTCTTGCATTAAGGTTATCCTTGAGTAGAGGTCTAATGTCTGTCTCATACCTTAATATTTGACATATACACACACATATATACATAGATCTATTTCCCTATCATTGTATATAAACATATTTACACATGTACATACCTCTATTTATACCTTTACCAATGTCCTTTGCCTCTTAGTCTTTTCCTCTATTTCCTTTTACTTTCCTATTGGTCCACTATCATGTTTGATCTTCACTGCATTTGATCAAGCACCATCATACATCCTATGCTTTTCTTGCCATTGATTTTAGAACACTTGTTGTTTCCCTGTCCCCGGATTGGTTGGCACTCCCCTTCCCTTTCCAGCACGTCCCCCTCTCCCGTGTCCCCTTGGAATTGTAGGTCCCATGTTTTCTCCTCCAGATTGTTTGTCCTGCCTATCTTATCTAGATAGACATGCAAAAACAATAATAAGGCCAAAGCAAAACTAAACAAAAACAATTTCCCCCAAACAACAACAACAACAAGATTACCAGCATCAGAAAAAAAGAGCCTATAAATAGTTCCAGGTCTGTTTGCTTACCTTTATGAGTGTCTTCCAGTAGAGTCTGATGGGGTTCCATGTCGTGCAAGATCTATTTTTGATATTCCTCAAGGACTCCATAGTTTTACCCACCTGCGGCACTGGTGCATACCCTTAGCGTTTTGTCCATATGTGGTGATGTCAGATCGGGCACAATTCCCTCACTGCACGTACAGTGTTGTTCTCTGTAGTGCTATGGGTCAGTGAGGGACATCATGTCTCATGGTCGGGCTAGCCCTATTGTCCTCTTCATGCATTAGTTGTTCCAAGCAGGAATATCCCTTTTCACTCCTTTTAAAGCTTTTTCAGTTTTTAAGATTTTCAGTTTTCTTTTCTATTGAGGTTTTACTCTGTTTTCTCTAGTCATTGTTGCTGGATTTTGATGTTGCTTGTATTTATATGATATTTCCTATGTATACTCCAGGACTGGACACCGTTTGCATGAACATTGGGGGTTTGTGAGAGGGCAAAACTTTCTTCTTCTCTTTTTAATTATGTCTTTTCGTCCTGTCCAGTGCTTAATCTTTCAGAAGTGAATCTCCTATACCTTCTCCCTTATCTAGCATAGTCTGGAAGCTGAGTTTAAATCTATATGTCATGGGTGACCTTACTGGTATCTGAAACACTGGTGTCAAAGCTTTCAGCATCACAGCAACATACAAGCCACCCCAGTACAACAGCTTGACAGAGGAGTGCTGGGATATGTAATTAGGAGGGATGAAAAAGTACAGTGTCATATCACTTTTAAGGAATTCTGTTGACTGAGTGCTCGTCAAACCCACCAGCCAGTTCATGGGACCAAGATGTGGTTATCAGCTTCCTGAAATATGATAAGTTTAGAAACTGTGGGGGGCTATTGTGCCCTGCTCAACAGGGTTTCTAAACCCAAACCCCAAACACACAGTATGGAATCAATGTCATGTCATAGGGACCCATAGGGTAGAACGACATCTGTGAGCTTCTGAGATTGTAGTTGTTAATGTGAATACAAAGCCTCTTCTTTCTCCCTCTGAGTGGCTAATGGTTTAAACTTCAGATCTTGCTGGTCGCACCCCTATGCTTAACCACTTCATCACTAGGGCTGAATTATACTACACCACAAGTCAGAATTAACTCCGTAGCAATGGGTACATAGGTAGGCTCTGGTTCATGTATAGCTGATTTATGAATAATATGTAGTTACAGAGCAACCCTTGTAAAGTCCACCATACTAAAAATGTAAGGTGCCTTGTCCTACAGGGTCCCTGGGAGTCAGAATCAACTTAAAAGCAGGGTTTGTTTTTGCAGTTGCTGTTTCTATCAACATTTTTCAACCAACATGCTGTATTGCTATCAACATTTGCATAAATTTGATCTTCATTTTTTGGGGGAGTGGGAAACATCACACATAAACCTACATATAATCTTTAACATATATATAAACTCACAACCAAACTCATTGCCATTGAGTCTGCATTGACACCTGATGACCCTGGAAGATAGGCTAGAATGCCCCTCTGTGGGTTTTTAAGACTAACAGTTTACAGGCATAGAAAGCCCCATATTTCTCTGGTGGTTGCAAACTCCTGACCTGTTGGATTGCAGCCCAGTACACCGCCATACATACATAAAAATACTCAAATCACCACTATCTCCTCTGGAAAGGAAGAAGAGTTCTACAATGATGGCATTTTATCTGCTCTAGTGATAACTTCTACTTGTGAAAGATTTCAGATCATCTTGTTTATCATTGGGAGAAAGGATGGGATTTCTAGTGAGAAAATTAGTGGGAGTTGTATGCATGGTCTATCCCCGCCCCCTTCATACATTTTGTGGTATCATCTCACTGTTTCTTGAATCCGCCTATTTCCTTTAGCAAAGTGATCATGCTTTCAAACAACCTAAGCCCCTGAGTTAGCTTAGAAAATTACATTTATGGAGCACTAGTTTCACAGTAAATCATAAAAGTGAACATCTGCTAGTGAGTATCTGAGAATGACAACATCGGCAAATTACATATCAAACAGAAACAAAAAGTGGATGTCTATGAGTGAGATTTGTCATAACCTTTTAACATTTTAAGTCAGGGGCTACATGCTTTAGATTATAAATGAAAGCTGAGAAAAGACTCTCCAAATTACGTGGCATATTTAAAAATGACACACCAATTATATTATACCATAAGTATCATGTTTTTCTGAATGACTCTGATTCTATTTAGATATCCACTAAAAACTATTGCTTTAAACTAACTAGGTTCAAGTGCTGTGAACTTATGGATACAAGGAATAAAAGGACATGGTATTAGTTGTTTCAGGCATGTGGAATTATAGCCATGGAATAAAGAGAATAACCCCCTTCCTTCCACCCCCACCCCCAAGTGTACTGTTGCTGTAGGAAGCTGGCTATGTGCTCTTACAACCGTGCAGAAATTTCCTGAGAAGCTATGTATTTACATTTGAACTCAAGCATCAATACTGCCTAACGTACCTAGTGAAACCCAGATGCATTTCAATGCCTTATTTCAAGGATGTTCAAGCAAAAGAAATAAGTTCTGGGAGACCAAAATGCATAACTGTAACTAAAGCATTTCAAGAAAGGAACAAACAAATTAAGTGACAATTGGCTCCTTGTGCTGACTTGCTCTGTCCCCCACCTCCACACAAACCCAGAACACAGTCACTTGGTGGACGAGATGACAGAGTCAAGGGTCTGATAATGCATTAGGATATTCACAAGTCTTTCTTGCTCAGCATGAAGAGGCTCTTGAACTTCTCAGGCGTTCACTTGAAAGGCAGCATCTTGTCACTGTTTCTCATGGGAAAACAGTGCTCCCAAAATTTGTTGTAGAAGGAAACAGTAAATACCAGACCCTCAAAAATAAAGGTGTCCTTCCTGAGCTCTTCAACTAACTCTGCATTGCTGAATCATGTTCGTATGGATTTTCCTTCCTTCACATTGCTTTAAAAAATAATTATGCTAATTTTGGTACCCTTTCTAGTCCAAAGTTATCTAGAAACTTGAACATTATAGCGAAGACTCCAGGATTCAGATTAGTTCTATTCTTAAAATCACGTGAAAGTAAATTCTAGCCAATGGTCCTTATGAGAATTAACAGTGGTGGAAAGAGAGTCCTATGAAAATTTCACCAGAAATGTAACCTGGGGAAGCTCTAAAAATTGAGAAAGTGTCCAATCATTTCAGAAGTTGATGACACTAAAAATATTCCCCGTGAAAAATGACATTGAAAAAGAGATCCAACTACACCATGGCAAATCACTAAGGGTGTGCAACAGAGCATGGAGTTCCCAAGGGACTGCCAAGGATTTACTTTGGGGTCAGAGTATGGTACTCCATCTGACTCAACCAGGGGGCACTCCTGGAGGTCAACAAACAGACTTTGAATTATTTATAGATTTTTATTTTTTACTTTATAGATATTTTTTGGATACTGGTTTTTTTGTTATCATCATTCTATTTTCTTTGCTCACTTCACCTTAGAATGCCTTGTCTTTTTTATTGTACATATTGTTATCTCTGCAGGTCTATCTAGATAAAATTGAATGGATGAACAGTCTGGAGGAGAAAACAGTGGGGCTGATGGTTCCAGGGGTGAGGGGGGACATGGGCAATGGGGAAGAGAGGGAAAGGAGGTAGTGTTGACCAAGCCAGGAAGAAGGGAACAACAAATGATCAAAATCAGTGACAAGATGGGTGTGAGGGACCTGATAGGGATTGATCAAGAGTAATGTAACAGAGAGAAAATACTGAAACCCAAATGGAGATTGAGCATGATAGTGGGACAGAAGGAAAGTAAAATTAAATAGAGGAAAGAACTGGGGGGTAAAGGGTATTTATAGAGGTCTAAATACAGGCATGTACATAGATGCATATATTTATATAAGAGGATGGGGAAATAGATCTAAGTGCATATACTGATAGGGTTAGTATTAAGAGAGCAGATGGACACTGGGCTTGCACTCTACTACTTTCTCAATGCAAGAACACTTTGTTCTATTAAATTGACATTCCATGATCCTCATCTTTCTGATACAATCACTGAAGATAAAAGTGGTGAAGAAAGCTGATGGCACCAGGCTATCAAAAGATGTAGCATCTGGGGTCTTAAAGACTTGAAAGTAAACAAGCAGCCATCTAACTCAGAGGCAGCAAAACCCACATGAAAGAAGCGCACCAGCTTATGTGACCACGAGGTGGTCAAAGGAATCAGTTATCAGGCTTCAAAGATCTAAAAATCATAACATTGCATGCCCACTTTCCTGTTAATGAATGCTGATGACAAATGCGTGCATAGGCAAAGGTGGTGAAGAAAGTTGATGGTGCCCAGCTGCCAAAAGATATAACATCTGGGGTCTTGAAGTTTTGAAAGTAAATAAGTGGCCATCTAGCTCAGAAGCAACAAAGCCCACATTATAGAAGCACACCAGTCTGTGTGACCACGAGATGTCAATAAAATCAGGTATCAGGTATCAAAGAATTAAAATTATGCCATTATAAATGAGGGGGGTGGGTAAGGATTGGGCACCCAAAGTCCATCAATAGGTGCAGCGACATTCCCTTACAGAGGGATTGCAGGAAGGAGAGAAGCCATTCAGGGTGCACTGCAGCAACAATGGAATATGCAATTTTCCTCTAGTTCTTAAATGCTTCCTCCCACCCACCATCATTTTCCAATTCTACCTTACAAATCCAGCTGGACCGGGGGATGTACACTGGAGCCAGAACCATGCAGAATTCTGGACAGATGATCCCTTCAGAATCAGTGGTGAGAGTGGTGATACTGAGAGGGTGGAGAGAAGGTGGAGTACAAAGGTGGATCCAATTACAAGGATCTACATATAGCCTCCTACCTGGGGCACGGACAACAGGGAAGAGGTGAAGGGACACATCGGACAGTGGGCAATATGACAAAATAATGATCATTTATAAATTGTTAATGATTCATGGAGTGGGGAGGGAGGGGAAATATAGGGAGCTGATACCGGAGTTCTATGTAGAAGGAGGATGTTTTAAGAATGATGATGGCAAAAAAAACCAAAAACAAACAAACAAAAAAGAATGATGATGGCATCAAATGTGCCAATGTGGTCTGCATACAATTGATATATGTATTGATCATGATGTATGTATTGAGCTCCCAATAAAATGATTTAATAAAAAAAAGAAAGAAAAAGAGAGGAAGTAGATGTCCTAAAGAGGAGTGGATTGAAGATGGAGAAAGGGAACTCAAGCAATAGTCTTGTTGGGCAGATAACCACAAGGAAGATGAACAGCCTTGAAAATCCTCAGGGGCAGCGTTTGTTGTCCTACAGTGTCACTGTGAGTTAAATCAACTCAACAGTAGTGAGTTTGGTTTGGCTTTGGAAGTTGTCTGGCTGTCATCTGGTTTCTACATCAATCTCCAAGATCATGTGATTTCAGACAACTGTTTGCTGAGCTCTCCTGTGGAGAATTCTCTGCCATGATGTATAATGCAGGAAGAAGTGGAGTGTCATGCAGAAGAAGGGGGTATAGGAGAAGCTAGATAAATAAACAAACGCATTACA
Organism: Nesogale talazaci; assembly: GCA_004026705.1. NCBI lineage: Eukaryota > Metazoa > Chordata > Mammalia > Afrosoricida > Tenrecidae > Nesogale > Nesogale talazaci. The sequence goes on along the minus strand of PVJH01004062.1, from coordinate 123,300 downwards.
ACAAGAAATTTGCTAATTGGAGGAATGATGAAATTAATCTTTAGAGGCGAGGAATTAAAAAGCAAAAAATAGTAAAGAAATGGAAAAAAATAAAACAAAGGAAAAGGTGTTAATAGACAGGAATGGGATCAACCTCCACTTGGTGCTAGAATATATAGAACTATTTAATTCTAGTAGGAGTGGACTTTTCTTTCTTTTTAGTTAGTTTTTATGACAGTTACATGATCTCCTGTCTACCAGTGAAGGGGTTGAGTCTAGCTTTCCGCTGAGGATTCTAGGAACTCCTGACTTCATCCATGGAGGTGATACACATATTCTTCCTTCTTCATCTTCCTGATGACAAACCACATGGAGCTATGCTGATGGAGCCAGAGTCCGGGATCTGGAGGAGCCATGTGTAGACCTATGACAGTGCTGAGATGCTTCCACTGCCACTGACTCTACAAGACTTTTTACCCATTGGCCTGTGATCTTCCTGTATGCAGTGTCATTTAATGTGTGTGTGAGTCTAAAGAGGAATTTATAGATTTGTATAGGACATATAGGCTAATATCAGACTTATGGATCTGAACTGGACTGGGCTGGGATGTTTTCTTAATATACATTTACTTTTTGATATAAAGCTCTTTCTTATACATATATTAGTGTCTATGAATTTGTTTCTCTAGTCAACTCAGACTAGCACAGCTTTATTAACTTTAAGCAGCAAATCATACAACTCCATAGTCAATCATATTAAGAAGGGTTATGCAATTCCCACCACGATCATATTTTTTTCTTTCTTGTACTCATTGGTGCTGGCTTCTCATTTTCCTACCCTCACCTTTTTTGTCTTGAGGTAGTTATTATTTCCATTACTGTCTTCATAAATCCTGGCTTCCCTATATAGAACAATATATGAAATAAGGACACAGAAAAGTTGGGGGTTTGTCCAGCAATAATGATCATATAAACAGTCAAAGACCTCAATTTTGAGACCAGTAACATTATTGAAGTAAAAAATTTTGTCTTGCTTGGATCAACAGTCAATCTAAGGGAAGTAGCTGTCAAGCCATCAAACACTAAATCACATTGGGGAAACCTGCTTCACAGGAGCTCTTCGGAGTGTTGGAGCACAGGGAGATTACTTTGAGGATTAAGATTAGCCCAACCCAAACTATGGTATTTTCAATAATATCATATGTGTCTTAAAATTAGACATGGATAAGGAATGCTGAAGAAGAATCTAAATTTTAACTGTGATGCTGGCCAAGACTATCAAAATTACCTTGGACTGCCAAAAGACCAAACAAATCTGTCTTGGAAGAAGTAGAGCCTTAGAGGTAAGGATGGTAAAACTTTATCTTACATACTTTGGATATGTTGTCAGGAGAGAGCAGTTCCCTGAAAAGGACATTATGTTGGGTAAAATAGCGGGGCAGTGACAAAGAAGAAGGTCCTGGGCAAGAAGGTTTAACACAGTGGCTGCAACAATGACCTCAAATATAGGAACTATTATGAGGATGGCCCAGGACCAGGCCATGTCATTCTTTTGTGCGTGGGTTAGCTATGGGTAGAGATTGATTTGATGGCACATAACAGCAACAACACATGCACACAATCTTTTGCACAACAGCTTTATTATTGACTATAACAATGTTACCATCCATAGAATTACCCTAAGCCTCATGGATGGTCTATGAGGCATTACGGAAAAATGATAAAGGTATCTCCAAAATTCAACTGTGGACATATAGAAACCATACTTAGATGGATGGGGTTTGAATATAAGAACAATTATTTCTTGTGAAATGGCCCTGCCGGTATCTGCCCTCTAAGAATCACTAAAGATATGCTTGACATAGCAAATTGTGGTGCAGAAATCAGATGGTGTCTGATAATCAGGAAATATAGCACCTGTGGTCTTAATGGCTTGTCTCAAAACAAGAAGCCATTGAATTGAGTCGGTTATGTCCATGCAGAAGAAGCACCCCAGCATGTCTGATCCAAGGCTTATTGACAATAAGGAACAGATTTTTCTTTGTGATTCTTGTGGAACCATCCAATTTTTTCTTACTTTGGTCTTTGTGTTCCAAAAGCATGCAACTGTCCATACATATCATCTCTATTTTCTATTGCTGTTTTTAGATGGCATAAATTTGCTTATGATGACTCAGCGTGACCCTATGACTCAGCAGGAGGAAAGAGCCCCCAGGCCCGCACCATCCTCACAGTTGTATTTGAGCCCACAGTTACAGCTACCATGCCCATTCATCTTTTTGAAGATCTTTCTCTTTATGCCGACCTTAGACGTTACCAAACATGATGTCTTTCTTCCAATGACCGGATTTTCTTTTTAACATGTCCAAAACATGTGATATGACATCTTGCCAACTTGCTTAAGTCTTGCTGAAGAAGCATTCTGACCACCACACTTCTTCCAGGGCAGATTTGTTGGTTCTTCTGTTCATCCATAGTAATTTTGATGTTCTTTTGAAATGCTGAAATTCATATGAATAGATTCTTCTTCAGTCTTCCTAATTTGTTGTTTAACTTTCCCATGCAAATGGGGTGACTGAAAACACCATGTTTTGAGTTAGGCACATCTTAGTCCTTTCAAAGTGAATTCTTTGTTCTTCAACTTTTTTTGGGGGGGGGGCATCACTGCCCTCTGGTGGTGGAAGTAGGAGGCCCAGCTTTTGCTCCTGTGGAGCCGCTGTGGGAATTGAACCTCCCTTCCAGTGGGCCACAGTACCGCGCACAACCACTACGCCACCGGGGCTCAGCCCTGTTTTTCAACATTTTACAGAGATTGTGTGTAGTATATTTTCCTTATGCAAGACATCATCTCTAAACACTATCTAAATAGCCTTGGTGGTATCACGAGTTATGCATTTATCTGCTAGCCACATGGTAAACAGTTTGAGGGCACCAGTTGCTCCTCAAGAACCAGATGCAACTTCTGCTCTAACAAAATTCCAAAGTCTCACAAACCCAAAGAGGCAGTTCTACTCTGTCCTCTTGGGTCTCAGGTCTCTAAGAGTCAGAAATGGCTGTGAATTTGGTATATATTTTTCTGGAAACACTACAAAATACTTAATGAATACAAATCACTGGGCAACACTCTTATTTTATTCTGGTTCCTAGTGTTGCATTTATCTCAGTGTATCTTGTGATTTAATAACTAAAAATTAAGGACATCCCTAGAGGAATCCAAGTGACATAGAAGTTGTGCATTGGGCTGCTAAGTGCCAGGTCAGTAGGTTGAAATCCCTAGCCATTCCTCTGGAGAAAGATGGGGCTTTCTATTCCCGTGAAGATTTACAGTCTCAGAACTGAAAAGGGATAGTGCTACTTTGCTCTCTAGGGTCAATGTGATGGGAGTGAGTTTGATTTTAGAAAATACCCTGGGAAGCTGACCCTGATTGGAGTTTTGTGGACTAATGCAACCACTTTTTGACTGAACTATGATGAGCTCATTTCACTACTGCTGCCTTGCATACAGCATAGTCATTTTGGGGAAATCAACTCATCTGTGCTAGAGTGTCTTATAGCTAGAGTGCATGGCTTTATAGAGATTTGGTAGGGACAGGGGAGAGAGACAGGTAGTGGCAATAGTAAAATCCTTGGTGTAGTGAATTGTCTTTCCTACACTCTACTGCGGAAGTATGAGTACAAATGATTTGAAATCTCCCCTACCACTCCTATTCTCCCCCCATTGTTTTAATCTTAGAAGAACAAGACCTGGTGGGTTGTACTGTTTACCAGAAAGCCTATCATCCACTTATAAGAGAAAAGTTAGGTTATTTTTTCCTCTAAGATTTATATAGATTTATATTTTATTATAAATCCTATATAGGGTTTCTATGAAGCTGGATAGACTGGATGGTGGTAGGTTTGCTTTGCTTGGAGCCTAATTTTAGAAATGTCCACTATATCACACTGTTAGGGAGAGGGAGAGTGCTTGGCTTTGCTTAAGCTAGTTTCCTCGTTTAGAATGGAGGCATCTCTCTGTTTATATGGCAACCAAAATCCTTCTTTCATTTTCAATGCCCCTCCTGTGAGTGCCCCTCAGGATTCATCTGCCCTGTCTTTCTTTTGTCTGACCATATGGGAAAATAGCTAACATTTTTTCCCTGGGTATCTACAGAGTATAACTCAATAAGCTTTCACAAAACATCATCTCCCCAAATCCTTAGAGTACCCTTGAGAGGTTATTATCTCCATTATAGGATGAGAAACTCATGACTCAGAGAAGTTGCCACTTTCCCAAGGCCATATTGCCAGGCAGAGGGAAGGGATGGGGTTGATCCTAATTGAGGCCTGCACATTATGGGACTGAACAATGGAGGCATCTTCCACTAGCGAGAATCAAACGATCCCTCAGATAAATCTTTTTAGTTTAAAAGATAGCATATGGTTTATGGATTTTTAGAAAAGAATTTGTGTTACATTGACATCATGTATGTGTGTCTGCATCTCCCACTAGAGTTTGGATGTTTGAATATGAAGAATCAGGTCTTATTCTGCATTAATCAGAGGAGTTCTGGTGGCAGAGGGGGTTCATGTTTGCACGAAAGATGTGACTTTCTGTTCCAGCAGAGATTTACAGCCTTGGAACCCCAAGAGGCAGTTCTACTCTGTTCTATGGAGGTATTACGAGCTGGATTCAACTCAGTGACAGTGAGCTTGGTTTGGTATCACCCGAAGTGCTTACCAGGAAATCTTATAGTACATGCTACATAAAATTTGCTGAAGTGTATCATTCAAATTTACCTTTGTGTTTTCCTTTTTGTATTATTTCTATCGTCGCCATACTAGATCTAGAAGCCAATTCTTCCATTATTTTGGGGCAAAGTCTTGAGGTTTCAGCCAAAATGCATTGACTTAAAGTAACCCATTTGGAGACGAGAGGGAAACTCCTCAGAAAGTCATCCATTTCGTCTTGGTTTCCTGGACAATCCCAGAAGCAGTGAGGTATTATTGCCAAGTGATCTACTATAAAGTTTAAGAGCCTAGATTTTGTCCTCGAGTAGTCCTTCCCTGCCAATGCCTGTCCTTCCTCCCTCTGACCCTAGAGCTGACATTTGTAAAAGGGGAATCATTCTCTTTATATTGAGGATTTAGTGAAAAGAAAACAAGACAGTTGGCCTGAAACCAATTTTATGAACTTTCAATATTCTTACTCAACATTGCTTCCTCCAGAATTCCCTAGCGCAGTAAATGACATTACCAGCTATAGAGTTTTTGCAAGTCGAGGTCTCGTCCTCTTCTTCAAGTACCATTATCAAGTACACCAACACTTCATGTGAATTATATCTCTTTTCTTAAATCCCTTCAGTTTTCTGCCTTCCTAGGGCTCCCACTCTATAGGGAAATAGCTCCTCACAACTCCCAGGGTTTCCAAGGCTGTAAATCTTTTTCAGGAATAATTAGCCTCGGCTTCGTCCTGCAGAGCAGCTTACTCCCTGTCCGCGAGTCCATTTCAACTCACAGTGACCCCACAGGGCAGGGCAGAACGGCTCCTGTCAGTTTCTAGGACTGTAACTCTCCCTCTCAAAAAGCCTCCTCTTTCTTTTGGAGAGTGGCTGGCGGTTTTAAAATGTTGGCTTTGCAGTTGGCTATCTCGTGAGGAACAACTAGGTCACCAGTGGGGTTGAATGGGCAGCCTCTTGGTGAGCACACCAAGGTTTTCCTGACAGTACCACCAGGTTCCTCACGAGATTTGCTGGTCTGTGCCCCCTTCCCTCCTATTTCATTCTCTCTGAAGTCCCACTGACCTTTCAAAGGCAAGTGGGAGAGTCCAACGTGGAAAACATCCTCAGTGCTCCTATAATCTCTGACATGACCTGTGAGATCCTGCGTGAACAGGCCTCTACGCCAGTGTCTCTCGCCCTGGCTGTCTGGGCTCAACACAGGGCAGAGCTTTCTTTGAGCTTCTGCAAATTGCTTCGGTGCTTCTGACCTTTGGCACTTTCCTTCTGCAGAGAATGTTTTCTCTACCACTCCCTTTCTCCTTTCTTCCTACATTTTCAGTCATCTAAAGTCAATTGCTTAGGGCAAGTTTGTAGAGGGTCTCCACCTTCAAGACTCACATCTAAGAGTCAGTCAATCCTGCTGTTTGTCTCTACACCTCCTAACACAGTTTTTTTTTGTTAAATGTCGCTATTTGATTATAATGTCCCTAGACATTTGATTATAAAACCCCTGGAACTAAGCCCTGTAAGGATCTGTTTTGCTCTACCAGTAGCACTCAACACAGTGTCGGTCACAGAATACACACCCCATAAATACATGTCAGATGGGCATTTTACATGTAGTAACTATTGCGCTGAATGTTACCAGAATCTGAGGGTTCATGTGGAAAGCACTATCAGAAAGAGCTCTGGTGTTGCTGTGGGGCAAGTATTAGGCTGTCAATGACAAGATCAATGGGTCAACACTCCCCCGCCCCCCAAACAAAACAAAACAAAAAACCACTAGCCATTCAGAATGAGTAGAAATACAGCTGTCTGCTTCTAAAAAGAGTTGGAGGGCTGAGCCCGGGTGGCGTAGTGGTTGTGCGCAGGACGGCAGCCCCCTGGGATGGAGGTTCAATTCCAGCTCCATGGAGCAAAGGCTGGGCCTCCTACTCCCACTACCAGAGGGTAGTGATGCTCCCCCCACCCAAATACAAAAAACAAAAAAACCCAAAAAACAAAAAAAGAGTTGGAGTCTTAGAAATCCTATGTAGGATCACTAAAAACCTTGTTGGCACAGTGACAGCTAGTTAAATTACTAACCGCAAGGTCAGCAGTTTGAAACCACCAGCTGCAGCCTGGGAGAAACGTGAGTCTTTCTCTTCCAGTACAGAGTTTCAGCCTCGGAAACCCATAGAGTAAGTTCTACCTTTTCCTGTGGGGTCACTGAGTTGGACTCTACTTTTTGGCAGGAGAGAGCAGTCCTTGGAGGACGTGATGCTTAGGAAAGCAGTGGGACAGGGGAAAAAGAGGTGAATCGATGAGGCACCATAGCCTGGATGGCAGTGGGTGAGCTTTTATTTCAAAACAGATTTAAATCTTGATGCTGATAACCTTGGGCAATTCTCTGTTTTCTGATCCCTTTCTCTAACATGCTTTTCAACACTGTAACAGAGATCTGGTGGCACGGATTTACCCAATGCAATGTGCCATTTGATTACTCGTCGGCTGTTTCCTTGAGTGTTGATGGTGAATCCAAGCAACACGTTCCATTTTTTGGCTCTTTAGGATCATGTCACCAGTTGTGAGGTTTGGGTCTTCTTTATATTGAGTGAAAATCCATATTAAAGACCGCAATCTTTCCTCATCTTCGTCAGCAACTGCTTCAAATCCTCCTCCCTTGCAACCAGCAAAAGTGGGTCATCTGCCTATCACAGTTGATGCTAAGCCCTCCTGCAAGCTCATGCTACGTTCTTCTTCATGTAATTCAACACTTGAAAGTGTTGGGAAGAAAGAATGTTCCTTCAAGGACTGATGCACACCTGTTCCAAGAAATGGTGTTTTCCACGGCCTCAAAAGTCTGAGAAAGTTGGACACTGACTAAGGAAGACTGAAGATGAATAGATGCTTTTGAGTTACGGTGCTGGTGACAAATATTGAAATTATCACTGGCTGCCAGAAGAGCGAAGAAGAAATCTGCCTCGGAAGCATATAGCCAGTAGGCTCCTTGGAGGTAAAGAAGGCCAAGTTTCCTCTCATCTACTTTGAAGATGTCAGGAGAGACCAGTCCTTGGAGGACCTGATAGATGGTAAAGGAGTGGGAGAGTGAAATGAAGGCAGGCCTGGACCAGACGGTTTAATCCCATGGCTGTTAGAATGGGCTTCCAGGACAAGGATGGTGCAGGACCAGGCAGGATTTCACTTGGGAGTGGGGACTGGAAGGCACTTAGCAACAACACCCGTAAAGCGGGAAACATACCCATGGAGGATTCAAAGAGACAATGTAATGGGAAGTGCTGTCACGGAGCCTGGCTAATATATTTCTCAGGGTGGTAATGAAGATCGGACAGATGGTCTGTTACTTCTTGTAGTAAACAGAGTTGTTCCTATGCTAAACTGAAGACGCCCACATTTAATCTAGGGGTGGGGCTGGGGAAGGAAAGACAACCCAGGTATCCTGCCACTTCTGAGTGGGACACTCTGGGAGCGTGGGTGCCAGCAGGAAGTTGAACAGCCAATGAAGCGATGGCCAATGGAAAAGCCCGGCTGTACTTCGGTGTGTGGCCAGCGGCGCTGCCCGCCTGCCTCCGCCTCCGGCCTTTCTTCATCTCCTCCCCGCGGGAGCAGCAGCTAGAGCCCAGCTCACTTTAGAGCCACCCAGAGGGCGGCTCCGCGGGGCGCTCCAAGCTCAGTCACAGAGATGGGGACACAGAAGAGCTGGCTTGCTTCAGCGGAGCACGAGCCCAGCCCCGCCCTCCAGCCAACTTTCCCCTGACCCTCTAAGATTCTCCCCAGAGGAGGTGGGGCAGGGGCAGAGGCCTCCCACCTCTTTTCTCTCTCTCTCTCTCTCTCTCTCTCTCTCTCTCTCTCTCTCTCTCTCTCAGCTTGCAGGTTCCAGGCAAATGGGGCTTCGCTTCGTTTTCGGGGTCCCCAGAAGCCACAGCCCTTAGCTTGCTGGCCTCCCCTTTGCCTCCCCTTCAGCGGCCAGAGGCAGGGACCAGGCACAGGCAGCGACCTAGTCAGGGCTGATGCAGAAGAAGCCCGGCTATTCGTCTTATTATTATTTCTTATTATTATTTCTTATTATTATTTTTTGCCACTCAGGAGCAGCGCCAACCTAAACATTTTAATGAGGTTTACAAGGAGATTTGCAATGGGCCTGGCCTACAGAGGGCCGCCCAGCTGATACAGTTTCTCTTTGATCTTGGCTGCTGACTTGGGTTTGTGTAAATATGTTTATGGAGTGGGACTGCTCTTTCAGCGTCCTCTACAATCCTTCCTTCTTTCCTCCTAAAGCTTTTAAAAACATTTCGTTTTCTTTCTTCAAGTGCCTTCAAATGATTTTTCAAGCGATTTTTTCTTAAAGTATGACAATATGCATAAGACCACATAATATATATTAAGTATGTCTCATAATCACACACACACATGCGATTTTCTCAAGTGAAGCACCACCTTTGAACTTCGAGAAAAATTACCTCTTTCAATAGTATGAGATTTTCTTATTTTTAAAATGTTTGGAAAGTTAGGAAGAGTAGATCAACTAATGAACTCGAATTAAATAGGTTGTTTTCTAAATAGCATGTCTTCTTCTTTAAGCAGAAATGTGCACACACTAGTAACTCCCCAAGCCTGCCCCAGAATGAGTGCTTTCTGTGTATGGGGGCTGCCAAAGAGTAATTTTGCCATATCCGCGCGATTGTTTTGGAAATCACTTTGTGGTTTTAATTTTGAAAGGGTTAAGTCTATGTCAGCTTACAATGAACAGACATGCAGTATTTCCCAGTCCAGCTTGGAATAAGTGGGATCCTTTGGATCCAATAGCTTAAATAGAATGAAAAGTTAAAATATTAGGCAGCATGTTGCAATTAATTTAGAAGAGCCGCAGGTAAGTGATTTCCTAACCATTCAAAAAGATGAAAAGTTTAAGGATGACAGTTTACGCACTTTGAATATTTTATATTTGAAGTTTAGGGATGACTGTTTATGCACTTTGAATATTATATTCCCGTTTCCACAAATGAGTGTTTTCAATCAACAAATATCAGGTTATTTTTTTGCTCAACAATGGTTAACATTTCAAGCTTTTCCTAGAAAGGTGACTTTTCGTACCACGGCAGCGTATTGTCAAAAGGTCAGTTCGGCATGCTGAAAAGAAAATCATTAGGGACAGCTTACAAGGAATGATCTATCTTTCTATCTATCTATCTATCTATCTATCTATCTATCTATCTATCTATCTATTTTTAAATAATATGATGATGGAGGAATCAAAGTCTCAATGCTCACGTAAAATAGTTCATTTTTGTGCTGTTTGTTTGTTCCTTAAGCTTAGGTTTCTAAATCATTAGAGGAAAAACAATCTTCAGGTTTGTTAAGCCTTCAGCAGAAGATTGCAGGCAATGTTTTGTCTTCGGCGAATAGCTGTTTGTCTCACTTTATTTACTTGGTATTGGGTATTTGTCAATGTCATTTCATATCTACAGAAAATTCTTGCGCTCTATGGAGGTACTGGATGTGTGTGTGCGTGTGCCGGAGGTCACATGACGGTTTCATCCTATTTGGTGGAGCAGCCTGACTTTTTCCCCTCTTGCTTTGGTGATGGTTGTGAGTGCAGAAGTTGATTGACAGATGCATGCCAGAAACCCCCATTCTCCTTTTCAAAGACAACATATGATGGATTGTGAGCTCTCAGCGCAGCAGGACACGGGGACCATGCAAGCTGTAATTGGTCAGGTATGGAGTCAGCCATTTCTCAACTCCCCCCCCTTTTTTTTCCACAAGGGTCTCACCATATGATTCACATAATTCATATTTACAGTACCATCTTTCTATCTGTATCTTCAGCTACCTGCCAGCATAGTGCTGAAAGTGCGAAAGGCAAAAGGCACCCATTAAATCTGCTCTGGGAAACCCCAGCATAAAACTTCAATGTGATGTTTAAAAAACCAAACCAAAAAAAAAAAAATCTAAAACAAAAATAAAAATGAGACCAAAAATAAGATAAAATAATCCAAGGACAGATCTAATTTATAAATTTTGTCTTGATTGCTTAAAAATTTGATGTTGAGAATGTATTCTTCTGGTTAGATTAGGATCGCTGCCAGGAATAAAGTGTGAGGAGAGAATGAAGTGTTATGTTTCCTGGGGAGTAGTTAGCATTTCTCTAAGTGGTGTTCAATATTTTTATATTAGCTGGATTCTTCTTGCTTCTTCTCTCTCTCTCTCTCTCTCTCTCTCTCTCTCTCTCTCTCTGTATGTCTCTCTCCACATGGGTAATATAAATATATAAATCTAGGTACCTTTACTTCTAACCCAGATAATGTGTGATTGAGCCTGGCAAATGCAGTTGGAGTCCTGGCTGCTGCAGAGGGGCCGGCTGCAAATTAAACACTGCCACAATCTGAAAGGTCCAGGTGGTCCGCTGGCACGTCCTAATGCAATCCAGCACAACAGCTTTAATAAACAGCTCTATTTAGTTTCTCCTCCCTGTATCTAGGGAGGTGAACTGGTCTGGGGCTGCTGTGATGAAATGCCCGAAGAATCTCTCCTAGAGGCCTCCCCAGCTGATCTTTAGAGCTTTCCTGTTCCTCGTCTTTGTCTTCCAAATGGGTCAGTGAGTCTTGCTTTTTCTGTTGGGTGCTTTCCGCTGAAGTCCGTAGTGGATGTGTGTGTTTAAATGTTGGCGTTACAAGCTAAATCGGGAGAGGGAAGGGTCATTGTATTTTCATTTGCCTTCCAATAACCAAAGTGGTGAATGGAGTGATGGGGTCCTGCCGCAGAGAGAGGGTGATTTTTCTATGATGGGGGTGGGGTGAGGGAAAAAATGGGAATATATGTGAATTCCCCCACCCCACTCCTCCTTGCTTGGTGTAGTGTATTTTTGACTTAAAAAATTCTGAGTTATCAATGCTGACTTAGGAACTGTTAACTCATAAATCAGAATATGCTTACGAATATTTAAAAACTCCTAAAAGTTTCTCTTTTTATCTTTTGTACATTTTCCAATGAAGACAAACTGGTAAAGTGATAGTGTTTGCTGTATATTAATAATCTCGGGGAGAATATACCAGCTTACTCTGGTTTCAATAAAATTAAAGCAAAGCATTTCAAGACTCTGAAAGCACATGGTTTCTTAACACCAGTATGCTTCGTAAGATATTTTTAGATGAAAAGTGTCAGAGAGATAATACTACATTTACCACAGTCTCACACTATTTTTAAAATCTGTAGCTATTGCCTTCAACAGAAAAAAATTATTTTCAACTTTCAAGTTTTGCTCTATAGATATGTAGAAAGTGAACAGTAGGCATACATTTGTCAGGAAAAAATATGTGAATACTGATTTTGTATCATGTTAAAGGGGCCCATTAATATAAGAGCTCATTAACAGGCAAGTATATAAAACATGGGTAAAATAATTGTGGCTTACAGAGTTTAAAAGATGTCTTTCAATGTAGATGATCTTTTCATGGATGAATAAAACTGAGCCTCTGCTAACTGTCTTGTCCTGCTTAATCAAACTTTTCCTTCAGTTGCAGGAATGCTCCCTTGGGGGCCTGTGGGTGTTATGGGATTTAATTCTGTGCAAAAATGATTGTACTTCACTCTCACGAGAGAACTAGGATTTCCTTTCCTACACAGTTCCCTTGTTTAGGTAAAAATGCAAGCAAAAAAAGCCTGGTGGAAACTGGGGTAACTTCTAGTCCGCTATTCAATATTATTTACTGGAAATCAATAGCGATATATATATATATATATATATATATATATATATAAAATGGGTGTATACCTTTAGAAAGGAATAAGCCTATGCATCATAGATCCCAAATAAAACTTTGAATTTGTTAGCAATTAAAATTGACACTATGCTATGACATAGCTCTGTGATTTGAGGGTACTCTAATTTTTCAAGGCTTAGTATGTTCCACAACTGTATGTGTTAATGATTTTCATGAAATTTTCATAAATAGAGCATCAAATAGCTTTCTGAAAATATTATTTCACGTAAATTGTCAAAACTCAGGTACATAGTGTCAAACTAGATTTTTTGTAATAAGAATATACAGAGTAAAATATTTATTTTGTTATTCGAAATGGAAACACTGAAGGGAAAGAAAAATAACGTAGTGATTACTACTTTCTTGAGGTGATGGCAAGGAGGTTAGAGGAAGTAGTGAATTAATAATAATGCATACAAGAAAGAAGAAAAATTTCCAGAAGTGAGTGTGATGATGATGGCACAACTTTTTAATGTGTTTAAACTATTGAATTATAAGATATGCCAGTAAAACTGTCAATTTTTTATTTATAATACCTAAATTGAATTAAGTGCAGATAGAAAAAGAAGGGTGGTAAGTGAATTTATTTTTATGATCATAACAAAAGTAAGAATATCTACTCAAATGACTACTTATGGCAGTCAGCAAAGAATCTTTCTTTACAGTTCCATGTAACCTGAAAGAAAAAAAAAGAGGTGTTTCTTTTTCTTCAAATTTCATCCCAACAAGTATGGACTGTCCCATTTGACAATGAAAATAGTGTGACTGTCCATCTCCAGGTACATATTGGAGTAGTAATTATTATTAACTCCTTCCCTTCCTCTCTCTTCTCTCTTCTGCGTTCTGGTCCTAAATGAATCTGGGATGGAAGAGCAAAGAATCATTGATATTTTCAATGATATGTTCTCATTTAGAATACTCATGAAATATGCTATTTTTTTTTTTAAAAATTCACCTCTAGGATTAAATACCCACAGTTGCTTCCAGTGAGGGGAGGGGTGACTTCCTTGCATTGCTGGACATAATCCAGCTCTGGAGAGTCCTGGCTCCACGGAGCAGATATTGCTCAGATGTGCCTTTCCCAGAGGGACTTCCCTCCCTCAAGCAAGCAATTAAACCGTACAGGAGTTGGAGGAACAAACTCTCTGCTCAGTGTATCAGGATCAAGAAAGTTGTTCCGTCAGATTTTGAAAATCAAACCCTAATTTTTGATAGCAGCTGTCTGTTGGAAGGTGCATAACCCTCTGAACTGCCAATGGACTGCTATTCATCACATAATTTTCAAATCAATTCAAAATAAGCAGTTAAGTAGATTCTGAAACAGGGGATTGAATATCATTCAGAAATGAAGACTTGCATTTACACCTCTAATGTTCATTCAGTGTCTATTGCATCTTTTTTGTCTATGCAGACCTGAGTTTGAGAGTGACAGATTAGTTAGTTCATCAGTGTTCCTGATCTCGTGTGTGTGTGTGTGTGTGTATGTGTGTGTTCCCTCTCATCTCATGCAGACAGGTCACTGTGTCCAAACCCTCCCCCTTCAGGCACTGCTATCCCCAGAGACCCACTGGCTAGCCTGCCATCTTGAGGCTCAAGCCTGAGGGTCCAAGCTGTCTGCATATGTCTATATTCTGATTTTGCAAATGTTACAGAACAGAGGAGATTAACTTAGTTGTTACTAAAAACAATAGATGAGACAAGTTAGATAAACATATTTATCAAGACAATCTCTGCACTTGCTAGGGATGAAAGAAAAGCAGCTGAGTTCTTATGGTTGCACTTCTAATTGATACTGCTATAGTAGTAGAAAAACATGAAGAACCATGCTTATTGAGCAATGGAAGTTCAAACAACAACGATCACAATGTGTCCTTACTGGGAAATGGGTCTTTTATAAAAGAACAAAGGCAATAAAGTAACCCCAAGCGAAACCCGCTGGCATGGAGTCTACTCGCATTGCCTCACATTGCCTCTACGTGATATTTCTGAGACTGTAATTCTTTACAGAAACAGACTACCTAATTTTTCTCCTCCAGAGAAGCCGGTGGGTTTGAACCACCAACCTAGCAGTGAACAGCCCAATACTCATGACACAGCATCACCGGGGCCCGTGAAGCACCCTGTGCCTTCTCTGCAGTACATGGAGTGTTTAAAACGGGTTGCAGTTGTACATTAGGAAACTAACGTGAATATCTGATGCTGTGCTCTCTGTGCTATTCTCAGATTACTGCTCCTGGGGCTCGGAAGAGGAGAGCAGAAGACCGTGAAAGCAGTGTATTGGTCTTGCTGCTGTCTCACTGCATGGTCTCTTCTGTTAAATACATTTTAGGTAGTTGTTTTAATATAGAAACTATCGTTTCAAAGATTATTTGTGTGCGTGAAAATATACACCATGGCATGCCCCCATTCAGCAATTTTTACAAGCACTTTTAGAGTTCCTTGGCCGTGGTCGCATGTGTCACATTGTGTCTTCATTCTCGTTATCTATGCTCAAATTGTCTCACTAGTGTCACTTTAGACTTTCTGCCCCCTAATGCTCCCTCTGGTTAGAATTCCCTTTTTTTTATGTCTGCTTTACCCTTCACCTCTTCCCTCGTGTTGAATGCAGTCTTCAGAATTGTTTCTTTACCTACTACCACATGTACAGGCTAATGTCAGGTGGAGCTAGTCTATGGAGGGAGAGTGTCCAACAGTGTGTACATACACATTTGCAGACCTTCTTCAGTCCATTTTAACGGATTGTTCTGCTTTATACTGAGTCATTCAATTTGGGGGTCTACTCTAATCCTGCTTTACACATGTCAAGTATAACTCTTATTTAATCAAACAAAAATCATCTTTGTATGTCTGAATATCCAGTTTTAAAACTGACCTTCCTTGAACAAACTCTTTTGGGGGAATGTTTGATGACTACTGATATTTCATTGAGAAATGCCACCCCACCCCTTGGATTTTATAGACAAAACTTGTGCCAGAAAAAGAAAAGTTAAGTGGGGGTTATTTATTCTGAATACTAAATAATAGTTGCATGAATTTGGTGTCAACTTCACCAAAATTGAATTTGTAAAATTTATTTTTTATTGACTCTAGACACTTACAGCTAACAGAAGGTTTGATGTTTGTTTTATTTATATTGGATGTATTAATTTTTTAACCTTTGGAATATATTTCAGCTAAAATTCATTATGTAACTAGAGCAGATACCTAATTTACAAAACCAATTTTTTCATAAGAATAAAAATGATCTGTATTAATAATAATGTACAGTAACATTAGTTGTAAAACTAGAGAACCAGCGCAGGAAATCATGTCCAGTAATTAAATATCCTTTTCTATGTCTAGAGCAGTTAATGAAATGCTCACCAATTACTATTGAAATGCCATTTTTGATGTATAAGATTGAAGTTTTGGATCCATATCTAGTATACATAGAGAGGTTTCAGCCACAAGTAAATGCTACACCTAGTGAAATAACATTTGAAAGTGATATTACCTAAATGTAAAAATAGTCCATAAAGGAAATCTGTCTTTCCCTCATTTCTTTGCTATGTAAACTACATTCCATCCAACAGTTTAAAGCATATTTTTTCCTCATTTTTTAAGCAAAATTGGAATTTTATTAATATGTATGCAAATGTTGAAAACTGTATTTTTATTTGTTTGGTTTTTTGGAGGGGAGCATCACTGCCCTCTGGTGGGAGTGGGAGGTCCAGCCTTACTTCTGGAGAGCTGTTGCTGGATTTGAATTGCCAAGCCAGTGGGCCGCGGTCCCGCACTCAACCACTTTGTCACTGGGGCTCAGCCGAAAACTCTATTTTTAAAAATGTCTTGTGACCTTGCATAAACTAAGTTTTTAACATGTTGAGTAGAGGCTAGAATCATTAAATAAGATGCAAGGGCCAGATTAGGAGATTGCAATGCCTACCATAATTTGAACAATGTAAGAAAATCCAATTTATATAATTTATATCTTATGGCCTAACCTTTATGGGAGATGATCCTGCTTTTTTTTTTTTTTTAATGATCCTGCTTTAACCATAATCTAATCCTACACTTTCTTTCTTAATTTTTGGGGAGTAGGTGCAAATATCTGTCAAACAAATAAATTACCTGATCGGGCCATGCTTTCGGAGTGTGTGGCAATCTCTCTGTCGAGCTATGTGGTCTTGAGCTGGTCCATAGCTACAATCAAGACTTGTACCAGTTTTACTTTTTTACTCATTTATTCTGAAACTCAAATTGAAGAAAAGGCTGTGGGGGAGAGACTATCATTACATTCCAGGAAGGATTCATTTTTCTTTGTGTTTTTTTCTTGTTCCTCCCAATCCCACCGTTTGAGCCAATGGTGGTAGAATTACTTAATTTCTATTTGATAAATTCCTTCCTGGCTTAAGATAAGCTCATGTTATTTTCTTCATTTTTTCACTATAACTAAACAGGATACTCTTATTGTCATATGCCTCAAATACAAACCATGGCATTTAAATCGCAGTGAAATAATTGGAAACACCTGATTATTTATATCAAAGGCAACTGTCGAGGTTTTAAAACACTTTATTTTTCAAGTTGGCCGGGCTTCGGAAAATAGCTTTTTGTTTTATCACTAGCTCTAAAACCTCGGTGATATGAAGGGCTCTTTCTTCAAAAGACAGAGATTAGCTGTTGATACTTAGTCCTGATTCTGAGTGCTCCACGTCTCAGTGTCCCTCGGCAGCATTTTTTTTTACAAACCATTAGATCAAGAGAAAAAATTGAGGATCAAGAGATTATTCTGAATTTCACCTACTTTCAGTTATTCTTTTTTTTTCCAGAGGGTGAAAACAATTGTCCTGGAAGTGATAGCTCGGCAGCTTCCAGGCCTACCTTTCTGGGTCAAAGATGCAAATGAATGTGTGGATGCCAATGGAAAGGATGTGGCTACTAAGATCCATTGCTCTAGCCTTTTGCTCTTTCTGCACTGCCGTCACTCAGTGTTACTTCTCTTTTCCATTGAACTCCAAAGTCAGTTTGATGGGAAATAGGAAAAGAGTGAATCTTATGGGATGTCAAGGAAGAAAAGGGAGCTTGAAAGTGAGACAAAACTTCAAGCGGCACAAAGTCAAATGGCAGCCAAACATTGACCAACTCATTTTCAAAATAACCATCACTGCTGCCTAAGTTTCTTTATTTTTCAAGTTTACTTCGCCTCCCCTAGCAATTTTAGTGATTCAAATAAGCAATGAAACGATACTTCAAACAGAAAAATAAAAAATTGTGACAAAAGATAAAGGGAGAAAAACAGAAAAAGAACTGCATAATACGTGTGTCATTGAACATACATTTCAAAATTAAGGAACCTTTTGCTTCTGAGAGTTCTTCACAAGTCTATCCAGTGCTCACATGCTGGGAAACAGCAGCCCCACTACAAAATGTTCCTGGGGCTTAATATGATGTTTGCTCTGCACATTATATAAATTTGATTTTGAGGAATAATTAGAAGCTACTTTAAAAACTAAATATGCATCTCCAGCACCTGATGATTTAAAGAAAGGAGCTCACCTACAAAGATTAAATGCCTGTTAAATAGGGGTTTTTAGCACCAATCACAAGAACTCAGGCAAATTCTTCTTTTAAAGACCAACATGCTTCATTGACAAAGACCTTCCTTGTCAGGGCAACACACAGGTAAGTTGATGACTTACAAGACTTTAAACATTATTCTACTTTCAAGAGAGGCAAATGTTGATTGTGTGAACACAGAAGCAGGAATATCAGCAACTCTTGTGAGTACTGAAAGCATGTAACTAAATCCTCACTTCAATTCCACTAAGACTAGATCTTCACTTCTGTTCTAAAGCTGAAGGCTCAGCATGGGGGAGGAGGGCGTCAGGCATACGACTTTAGCCTATGGCAGACCAAGCTTGCTTTAGATAGAGCAAGTGAAGTCCATGAGCCCCAAGTAACAGAAGAAACCAAGGCTCTTTCAATCTTTTCTCCAAAAATTGAGAACTGGAACCAATGTAAAATATTCTTCAATGTGTTCAAATGAATAATCCAAGAACATAAAACTCATTCACTTAGTGTCAGTGAGTCATCAGTATGGTTGGAGTAAACTGTGGTGTCGGGGCTGAAGGAGTTTGATCCATTTAAAAACAACAACAACAAAATGTTCCAGCTTGGATCTTATATCCTTAGGGTTATACTATTGACTTCAGAATCAGAAAACTTAAACTTGCAGACAAATTTGACAAGATGCTGGCTGAATAGTAGGCAGAAGAGATGATTGTTGTATAAAATGCCCAAGGTCAGAATTTGGGGCAAAAAGGAGAGAGATTCTGTGGGAAACTGGCTATGATGTAGGTATCCCCAATTTGAAACTTTTTCTCTGTTCATATCAGCAGATGGGGTCCCATGGTCTGAAGGTATTAGGTCTCTCCTTTATACACTTTCTCTGTTTCAAATCTGTTTTTAGCAGAGTATTACACATCCTTAGGTGTATTTTCATAGGATATGTCTACTGTTGCTGACATACATGGTGCTTGTAGTGATATTTTAGCAATTTCTCTGAAAAGAATGATCAACATTATTTCTCAAATCCCAGACAGTTCGACTTTGTTTCTTGGTTTACTATGTAATAGTATGTTAAAAGACAAAGGTGTGGGGTTTTTTTGTTAACATTTTCCCAGTTTTTGAAAATGATATCTGGATTTCTGAGAATGCAAGGAACTTAGAACAAGAATGAAAATGGAGTAAGGCAGAACATATGCACACGTGATTTAAACAAACTTGGAATACTTGATGATTTCCTATCTTCCCATCTCAATCTTTTCTAAGTCTCATTAAAATAGTTCACTGACACATAACAACTTCTTTGCAACTCAACTAAATTATTCAAAAGAATGCAAAAATATCTTGAAACTTTTAAAAGTCAATGTGTTTCTATGAACTTGAATACAAAGTTCATTCGCATACTTCAAAGTGGTGATGGTTTTTATTTTCTGCCCCTAAACATGAGCTATTTACTTTGAAATGTCTTCTTACTCTAGTTACTCTGTTCAAGTGCTGAAACATATCAAATGATATGGCTTCTCTTTTCTTCTTCCCAAATCCAAAAATCAAAGTCACTGCAAACAAGTTGATGCCAACACATGGTGACCCTGTAGGGCAAGGTAGAACTGCCCGGGAGGCCTCTGAGACAGAAGTAGACGGTCTCATATTTTTCCCCGGGAGCAGCTGGTCCATTCACACTGCAGACCAACTCAAACACACTACGCTTCCTGGCCTCCTCTTTGTTCTACGATTATTCATAATTTATCATTTGCAAAGCTCCTGTAGGCAGAGAGTGGGATCTCTGATTAAAACTTATAGGACATGAATATGATTCTTCTATGTAATAGAGGTCTCTTGCGTGATGTGATTCTTCCTACAGGGAACCTTTTAGAAATTCTTTATTCAAAAATATATGTGTCATGCACGTTAGTGGCAAATGATTTCAGCAGCAGAGTATAGACTGAAAAGGAGCTTCCTATCCCACAGGAAACCATTCTTAACATTCTCTTACAATTCTTCCAAAAATTGTATACATTAAAGAACATAGGAAATGTTTATATGATTCCAATGAGTCCAGACTGTAGCACATACCAGTTGTTCTCAAGTCAATTCTGACTCATAAGAAGCCCATGTGTGTCAGAGTCGAACAGCTCCTCAGATGTTTCTAGCTTGGAGTGTCTGGTAGACTTGAATCTCAGACGTCTGAGTTGATGCTATTAACTGTGTGAATCATTTGAGGATTCCATACTGCATATACAGTTCTTCAATTAACTTTTATATTTAAATTCCATAACTTGGACACCTTTTTAGATTACCACAAGGTTTTCCCATTAGTGGATGTATTTAACTATTTCTTTCTATTTAACTATTTATTTAACTAGTTCTTTCTTGATGAGTATGTTGCTTTTCAAAAGTAAATTTGTCATGCAATCAGTCTAACATATGAATATATTTCATATCCCTTATCAAAGAAAAATTTCAATATTTTCCAAATGGAATTTGCTTACCTCAAAGAATCTATCAATAGCATCTCCTAGGGGTAGGTAAAAAGTTAAAAGCAAAGGGTAATTTTATGCTATGTGGAAATATATTTATCATGTATAATGAACAGTAAAAGCAATTTAAAAGGCAATAAAGATCATAATACTGTCTTTAGAAACAAAGCAATAAGAAGAGGAGCTAATGAAATAAGGAACAGTTCTCAATCAATCAACAAGATATATTCTAACTTTAAAACCTCTGTGTTTGTTCCAAGTCACAAATTCAGATGAACAAAATGCATAGCCTATTTTCTTCTATGAACTTCTATGTTATTTATTAGAATAATTGACAGAGATATATGTTTCTAATGCATGATTCGGTTAGTATACCTAGATTAGTGAAAAAGAGATCAGAAGAAATTCGTGGTAATTAATGTCAGTTAAATTACTGTTTTCTATATTTCATACTGTCAGACCAATCTGTCAGCCATGATTCATTGGTTAAATAATACATTTGGGAGAATGGTTGAAGCAAAATGAATTAAAACTTATCACACTTAGCCCTTAAATTCTACTGATTTGGGGTTTGGGTAAGGTAGACAAAATGTATATTATTTAAATATTTATGAGCATATAAAAAAGTTATGTCTTACATTTTTTTCATGATCTGTCTCTATGCATTCATCTGAAGCACATTTCCTTATTTTTACTAAGAAGAAAGTGGAGTGGGTGGTAATGCAATCATATTTGTATAAAAGATGGGAGTTTGAGCTGAAGGTGACATGTCTCACAGTACAGATTTCCAGAACTGATTCTAGGGAACTTGGGGAGACCTTTCCCTTCCTCCTTCTCCATTTCTCATTGCAGATATGCCAGTAAGTAACCTGACTAGGAATGACCAGGCTTTATTTATATGTCTCATAGTAGCCAGCCTCCTCACCTGAAGCTCAAAACTGGCTCTCAAGAACAAATCACAGTTCATCTTTGGATATTAATACTCTTCTTTGTAACCCACTGTCTGTGAAGTAGGTATGAGTGATCACTGGCACATTATGGAAGTGGAAACGAGCTCAGAGAGGTGTTGTGTTTTACATACGACCACAGAGTGAATGAGGAGAAACCGAAGTTTTAGCTAAGATCTTTCTTAGGGTTCACTGCTTCCTTTGATGCAATTTCTTTTCTTTCTTTTTAAAATAATTTTTTGATGTAGACATCACATATCATAAATCCCATTCTATTAAGATTTGTGCAATTGTCACTACAAGCTATTTCAAAGCATTTTCTTTTCATAGTCATTGTTGTTAGCTCCTCATCTACCTCCCATCTGCCACCTACCCGCACACCCAATTCTCTCCTGCTATTCCTCTGCAATTATCAGCTGAGTTATTGTCTCTATAGATCCACCTATCCAAGATTTCATATCCAGACCTGACAAAACACAGATAAGAAGCAAACAAGCAAACAAACAACACCCAACAGCAGGGACTAGACAAAACATAGAAAACCTCAGTCAAGAAGAAAGCAGAAACTCTCTTTTGACTGATTTAAAAATTGTTCTAGTTTTTAGCAGTTTCTTCTTTATTTTTGGTTGAAGAATGTCTCTGTTTTATTTCATTGTTTTTAGTTTTTGATACTGCTGTTTCAGGGATAATTTTTCTTTTTTTTAATTACTCATTTTATTGGGAGGGGGCTTTTATAAATCTTATGTCAATCCATCATTCCATTGTATAAAGCACACTTATACATATGTTGCCATCAACATTTCTGAAACAGTTTCTTTCTACTTGAGCCCTTGATATCAGCTTCTATTTTGCCCCTTTCTCTCCCCTCCTCCCACCCTCCTGAATCCTTGGTCAATGATTTATTATTGTTATTTTGTGTAGGGGTATGTTTTTTGTATATGAAATCCAGGAGAGGTAACTCTATAAAGAGAATAATTGGATGAATGCTCAATTGGGGGTTTATATAGAAGAGGTTGGAGGGAAATAGGGAACTAATAACAAGGAACCCAAGAAAGAAGAAAATATTCTATAATAGACTGTGGTAATCATTGTACAATTTTTCTTGGTGTGAGTGAACTATTGAATTATATATTGGCTTATTTGTGAACTAGACTGTTTAAAAAGAAAAAAGCAGAAAATAAAAAACACTGTAACGATGCTAAAATGGGACAAAAGGGAGATCAATTGATATTGATCTAAGGTATTACATAAGGTATTATGTTTTAACCTTTCTGGAGTCAGCATTGACTTGATGGTAATAAGTTTGGTTTTTCTTTGGATACCTGCCATAATTGACTTTACCAGGCTCTTTGTCTGATAGCAAGCCTTTTCACATTCCTTAACTATGTTCACAGGTAATTCACCAAAGGCTTACTCCATATGGGGACCCCACAAATGGATTTTGGACAGCATTCATAGGCTTCTGCAAACTGGGTGTTCACAATTTAAGCTCTGATTCCATCCCTTCCTTTGGATTTGATTACTTACACTCATTGGGTCTTATGCAGATTGTTCTACTTCATCCATGGGCACTTAGTTGATGTCTCCCGTAGATGGCACTTTGTTTGAAGACAAAGGCTTGTCTTCTGATATCTGGGCACAATCTGGTTTCTTCATCACACTTTCCTGTAGCACCCATATTTTCAGTGATCTCTTCATGAGAGTGGCCATTGAGCAGGGCCATGGCATAAGAAATAATTGTCATTAGATTAGGGGTAGAATTAAGTGTAAGCTCAAATCCATTCAGATATATATGGTATGCATACACATATCTATGATTCACTTTAGAAACATCATTGTCATTTTATGATAGAAGACTGTGTGAATCATTCATGTGAGGAATAAAGTAATTCTGTTGATAATGTCATTAAATTAGCCAATAGTGCAGCATTTAAAACAACATTAGAAAAAGAAAATTTCACAAGTATAGGCTGGCTTCAGGCTGGGATACATGAATTGTAATACAAATTAAACTCTTAAGTGACTATGTGTAGACAAAACAGAGAGTGATGATAGAGCAAAACTTACAATAACACTCATTCACAGAGGCAAGGCCATGCACATCTGATTAATTCATGCCATTCAGAAGCAAGAAGGGCATTAAAATAGTAACTTATGGTGATTCCATTCATTGGGCACCCTCAAGGCAAGAGAGATTTGAACCAAACTCCAAAGACCACCAGCTCGATTCCTTTGGGATAGCGGTCATTTGCTTCTCACTCTACGGAGTTTCAACCTTAAGTCCAGGGGCTACAAGTGAGTTTGAGGTAAAGCCCCATTCACTTTGTTGGAGTTTTCACATCGAGGCCACTGGTGTGGTCTTGAAGGATGTTATGCACCTTGAGAACAGATTCTAAAATTCCAGTAGACTATAGCACACACCTGGATCACCAAGGGCTGAATAGAAAATAGTTCAAAAAGGTCCAGTTGGGCACATAGTACTTGGCATAATCTCTACTTGGGTTCTGCACAAGTATTATTAAGCATTTTTTCCCCAATGGGAGATTGCTTCTACCTGTTTATATACCAAGAGAAATGCAACTGCCTTCTCTGAGACATGCACGCCCCCTCCTCCAATCTTGGCTTCCCAATTGGATGGCAGTGAAATTTGGGGAGTTTACCAAAGAATTATTCTTTAACTTTAATTTTAGAAAGGATTTTAATAATTTGGTAATTCTCTGTTTTCAATTCCAGTTTTTAAAATGGAATTAAATATATTTTTATCCTATTAGCCTACTTCCAACACTGTTTCTTCCTTCCAAATGTCATTTAAACAGAAGGCAATTGTGAGACTGAGAAAGAAAAATCTCATTGCTTTCCAGGAGTTATCAATTTTCACAAAACCGTTGCTCTTGTGTGTATGCCTCTGATATAGATGTATGACAGAGTAACTTTTGTATATAATTCATTTATCTCAGGATGCACAGCCATATGGTTAGGAACCAGGGTGATGACTTGATGAAGGGCATCATCATGGTCTTCAGCAAAGTGCTTATTGCTACAGGGCATCAGAAGCGAATATAATGCTCAGCAAAAACAGTGTTTCTGCTTGGGACTCATGATTCCATTTAGCACAATAGCTCTTATGTTTCGCACGCCCTCCGCTTCCACACCCTCCCTCCCTCCTCTCAAAAACCACTCTCAATCAAAGGGAGGAGAGATGGTCTGTTCAAACAGGTGTGCTGAGTCTTGATAACATCTCCTGCTAAAGCCCAGCAGTGTGGCAAATTGCACTGAGCACGTGGACAGAGAATGTGAGAGGTGTACTAGAATCCAAGTAAGGAGAAAGCAAGTGAGCTGGGGATGTTGAATGCTAAACTCTCTGCAAGTCTTCTCATCAATATGCTTTCCTCTTCCTTCAATATTTCATGATAATTTTCTTTCCTGACAGTTAGACCAAGACTTGATTAATAGACTCTTCTTGTATAAGAAAGATCTTTATTACATGTACGCGTTACGAGCCCCAATAAAATGATTTTTTAAAAAAATCTTTATATACAAGAGCAATTGAATATTGAGAAAAATATCCCAGTCCAGTTCATATCAAGTCCATAAGTCTGAGATTAATCCATAAGTCTGATAACAATCTATAGTCCTCTTCAGGCTCAAGAAACACAGTAACTTTGAATGCTGAAAGATCACAGGGCAGTGGGTAGGATGTCTTGTGGATCCAGTGATGGTGTAAGCATCTCAGCGCTGGCAGGTGTCTCCACGTGACTCCAGTTCTGGGCACTAGTGTAGTTCCATGTATCTTGTCAGCAGAGTGTCCCTCAGTGAATGAGTGGAGAGAGAAGTGTCTCTTGTCTCCAAGGAGGAAATACAGGAGTTACCAGAATTCTCAGGAGAAGGTCATGCCCATGGGTTATATGCTCATGGGTTATATGTTGATTAACAGGCCAAGCTCCACTCCTCCTTCACTCCTAATCCTCTCAAATTGACACCATATTATGTAACAATCACATATGACATAGCTTTCTCTGGACTAGATTTTGCATATGGACTCAGGAGCTCAAAATTTCACCCAGAATGAAGATTTTTCACATCAAGAAATGTGATTGTCTTCCCATGGGCTTGGGATGGGAAGTTTAGAAACTGGATATCTCCTGAATGGTCATGATCTCAAGAGCCAGGTCCACGCACAGCATGGGCAGGAAGCCAAGAGCCCAAGAACTCTGGAAGGAGCCAGGAGCCCGGCCAGAGGGATCTGGCAGGGAGGAGCAAAAATTAGGATCTTAAAGAAAATATTGAAGGCAAGAAATTATGCTGTCTCCCAATTGTCTGGTGAAGATCAGCACAAGTTCAGGGGATAGCATGGCTAAAATTCTGTCTGTAAAACAATGAGCAGAAGAGTATGTCCTTAATCTATCAGTTAACATTTAGATCAGTGTTTCCATTGTGAGCCATAGCATTCCTTCAGGGGCACTGGAATGACCCAGGAGTGCTGTAATAGAAGACATCTACACTTTATCCTTGATTCTAGTCTGCAGTACTGATGGTTTTCCGTGCGAGGGGGTGCTGAGTAAATTAAAATTTTCTTTTTTTTTTTAAAAGGGGACAGAGGGCCAAATAAGTTTGTGAACTTATTTACATTTATAATTAAGGAAAACTTAATATTACATTATTGACAAATGAACAGATGCCTCATATTTTAGTTGAAAAAATTCTATTGGAATTTTAGCTTAATTTCATAGCTAGTAAAATACATTGAGAAATGTGACTTTTTCTGTATTCAAATGGACTTGTTGAAGAGCATTATTACCTCTGATTAGGGGCAGAACAATAGGGAAAATCATCAAATTCCCCTGGGAACATGAGACCCATGGATAGAACGCTTTTCATCAACATGGTATGGAATTTCCTTTCACAGGGAGTTAGAGACCAAGGAACAGATATGTTCCTGTCACCTTTTATTTGAACAATTCCAGCTGCCCTCCTTTTCAGAAAATGGTGATCCTGGTTCCTTGTTGGAACCAATCGCAGATTGGAAAACTAAACAAGTAGATATGAACAAAATAAGGTCCAGAACTTTCTGTATATTCAAACAAAACTTGCACACATTTTTGTTTTCCTTTCCCTTTCTTTCCTCTCTTCCCTTCACTTCGCTTTCCCTCTACTTGCCTCTCCATTCCTCTCTTCTCACTTTACCCCTTCTCTTTCCTTGCTCCTCCCTCTCTCTCTGTTGAAATTGGTGCCTAATGCATTTGGTCCTTTGAAGAATTCAAAGAGTTGCACGAGACTTCATGTTCTCTTGCTCTTTATAGTAAAAATAAATGTAGCTATATTCACCTGTCACTCCTTTTGCTCCAGTTTCACAGACAGGTGTTTAGTCTTTTTAGAAATACCCCAGGGCACATTATGGGAGTTAAATGGTTACTTCATTCTCATTGTCACTCTCCTATCTATGTCTTGGTAGAATGTTCTTCTTAACTGGTTCTGAAGCCCTGGGTTAATTTGGTCCCTTTAGTTTGCTCTCAACATTCCTTGTGTAGAATATTTGTGTGTGTGTTCTGCTTCTAGGTTCATCTTAGAATCTGTTAATGAGGTTATCCTGGAAAATTCTCATTTTCCTTTTTCATATTGATAGCTGAGAAAAGGGGCTTCCTAAGCTGTGGTTTCTTATTGATATTCCATAAGGTAGTTAATTTAAGTGGCCACTGATGTTATATTCAATGCACACATACTGGTAGTGCATCATAATATTGAAAAAACATTAAGAGGGATACAGATCTCATTTAACAACCCTTAAAACAAAGAGAAATGGAGAATGAAGACATAGAATTTGAGTTTCAGCATTTTACATTGACTTGATGTTAAGCTGGAAGTGGCTCAAGTAAAACAAAACATAACTGAAGAAATATAACTGAAGGAGAACTGAAAATCTCATAGCATTTTTTAGCGATTTCCTGAAATGACATATATATATATATATATATAATAATAATTTTATTGGAGACTCTTACAACAATTGTGGCAGTCATATGTTTATGCTAATTTCATGACTGAGATGTAGGGGTGGAGTCTAGCCTGTTAATCTGGAGATAGCATTAAGTTGCCAATGAGGCCTCCATGTGGGCTTGGCTCTCTCCTGAGACTTCTGGGAAATCTCGCGATATTTTCCTCATAAAGATGAGAAACTATCTTCCCCAGTTGTTGGGAGTTAGTCCCAGAGACAATGAACTGCAGACAAGACAAGATGGAAGCATATGACAAGCTGGAGGAGCTGAAAGAGAGGCCACACGGCCTTGCTCTGATGGAGTCAGACCTCTGAAGTTAGAGAAACCCCTGCCAGCGCTGAGTTGCTTTGATTGCCGCTGGATGCTGTTGACGGACCCTGAGTCCTGGAAGCGAGGAGCAATGAGGGAAGCCCTGTCAGTGACGGGCCTCTGCACCCACTGGCCTGTGACTTCATGAGTTGGAAGGAGGTGTTATAGACTGGTATTGGATATACGGGCCAATATTGGACTTATGACTTTGTACTGGACTGGATTGGGATGCTTTCTTAATGTCCTATTCCTCTTATATATAAACCATACCCTTATATCCATATGCATGTCTATGAATTGTTTCTCTAGTCTACCTGGACTAATACAACAATCCATACATCCACTGTGTCCAGCACATTTGTACATATGTTGCTATTTTTCAAAACATTTATTTCTACTTGAGCCCTTGGTATCAGCTCCTTATTTTTTCCCTCTCCTTTTCCCACCCTCCCTTACCCAAGAATCCTTGATAAATTAAGGTATAAGTTATTATTATTTTCATATCTTACACCATCTGCTATCTCCCTTCACTCATGTTTTTGTTGTTCATCACCCTGGGTGGGGTGGTGGTGGAGCTATACATTGATCATTGTGATTGGTTTCTTCTTTCTACCCCCTACACACATGGTATATCTACTCCCATTATTTTTCCTGAAGGGTTTATCTGTCCTGGATTCCATGTGTCGACAGTTCTTATCTGTACAGGTGTACATGCTCTGGTCTAGCCAGATTTGTAAGGTACTACTGGGATCATGATAGTGTGTATTGAGGGTAGTATTAGAGAACTAGAAGAATGTTGTATACTTCACTGGTGTCATACTGTGCACCCTGAGTGGCTTGTACCTTCCTTGTAACTTCCTTGTAATCTTTCTGTGAGAGGGATGTCTTCAGATGGACATTGGGTCTCCTCCCCACCTTGTTCACATGGATACCATTGCTTGTTTTGGGTCTTTTGATGCCTGATGCTTGATCCTGTTGACACCTTATGATCGCATAGGCTGTGTGCTTCTTCCATATGGGCTTTGTTGCTTCCCAGCTAAACACTCATTTATCTTCAAACCTTTAAGACCACCAATGCTATATCTTTTGATAGCTGGACATAATCTTCTTTCTTCACCTCATTTGCTTATGCTCCCATTTTGTCTTCAGCGATTATGTCTGGAAGTTGCACATCACAGAATGCCAGGTTATTAGAACAAAGTGTTCTTGCATTGAGGGAGTTCTTGAGCAGAGGTCCAATGTCCTTCTGCGACCTTAATACTTAGCATATAAAGATATGTACCTAGATCTATACCCCTATCATTATATATAAATATATGTACATGCCTGTATTTATACCTCATAAATGCCCTTTGCACCCTAGTTCTTTCCGCTATTTCCTTGAAAAGACTTTTACATTATTTTTGTTTACTAGTGAAAAATTGCTCTCGCATTGTGTCACCTTTAAAATATATTCTTTAAAATATTACTTTGGGTGAAAACATTGTGTTACTACTCATTTTAGCATTGTTTTATGCAGCAAAAGACAAGATGACTGAATAATTTTCACCTTCCTACACCCTGAGTATTATATTTGTGGGGGGTGAGGTATTAAATTTTTCAATCATGTTTTAAAACTTTTAATTATGAAAGGCCACTGAGTAATTTGCTAATTGTCATTCATGCTTACTATGAACTGACAGAGCTAATGAATGATACACTACAATGAGTAAAGAGATAATTTCAGTACTTGAAAAAAATGAATTTAGGATCTAGTTCAATTGATCCTTCATCAATTTAGAATTTATTTTAGTTGGACTTTGAATAGACTTTGTTAACTTTATTCTGTATAAGTAAGGAGTATATTAATGAACCATTTTGTTTAGGGATGAGAAAATGTAACATGGGCACATTTGACATAATCTTTTGGTTCAAGTTCACCACCATAATGAAGATCTAGGAAGAGGCTACAAAATGTAATGGAAAAATGGAATGAAAAGATGAATGAATTTTTTCCCTGAATGATGAAGTACCCTCACATATGTAGTGTTTTACTTTTATGAAATCTGCATTGCCTAAATTACTCATTGAGGAAAATAGAATATAGGAACAGTGTAAAAACAAAACAAAATAGAAGAGGGAAGATTTGAAACTATTTTAGAAGATTTTAAGACTTAAAATATTGATGGATTTAATTTGTTTGCATGAGTGCCATTTAAAGAAAGTTAGTTATGTTTTTAAGTTTCAAGTTAGAATTCTGTTATGTTGTAAAATGAAATATAAAAATGAAATCTGACATATGTCAAAGACAATAACTAAAGACAAAATGGGGATTGCTCTGGGTGACAAGTTTAGGTTTATGATTAAAAAATAATCAAAAGAAAGTCTGTCTAGAACCTGAAATGAGTCTAACAAATACAGATAATTGAATTTCAGAATTTTATAAACACATACACATTACTGAATGGTTTTTATTGTAATAGAAGCATTTTTTAATCTTCCCACAAAGGTAAACATTTGTGACATCTCTAATGTACTTAACATTTGATCTATCAAATTAGAATGAACACCTTGTAATAGGATCTGTGGCAGTCACCCAATCTGGTGTCAATTTGAGGATTAAGAGTGGAGGAGTGGAGTCTAGCCTGTCAATCTGGAGATAGCCTATGAAACCTCTGTGTGGGCGTGGGCTTCTCCTAAGAATTCTGGGAAATGTGGTAGTTCCTTCTGGGAGGCAGGAGCCACTATCTCTCTCAATTTAGTTCCTTGGAAACTTTGGACTGACAACACTCCCTAGGAGATGCTTGACTGACAAGACTGGCTCCCTATGAGACATCCCTGAGAAGTCACATGGACCTATCCTGATACGGCCAAAAACTTGGACCTAGAGAAGCCACATAGAGACTCCTGCCAGTGCTGAGATGTTTACAACACCACTGGATCCAAAAATTTTCTACTCACTGACTTGGGGTCATTCTGCATTTGACATCATTTCATGTGTTTCTTGAATATATGGGCTAATATCGGACTTATGACCTTGGACTGGACTGGGTTGGGATGTTTTCCTAATGTACAATTACCCTTTATATAAAATTATCTCATATACATATGCATGTTTATGAATTTGTTTCTCTAGTCTATCCAGACTGACACAGGTGCTAACTGACAAAGTTAATGAATAATACACTATAAAGAATAAAGAGAAAATTTTGGTACATTGAGTGTGTGTTTCAGGACCTGAATCCTCATCCATTGGTAGACCAGAAGAACAGCACATTCTCCAGGTCTTGACTTCTCTTTCTTGGGAATAAAATGGAACACATATCATTTATTTAAACCTGTTACTGTTCTAAGTAATCCCCTTCTTTTTTGACTTTCCTAAAAATTACTGTTTACGCTTGGCTTTTGAAACTCTTTGTGTACTTAAAATTTAAAGAGTCTAAGACTAATTAAAAAGGAAATCAATCAATTTCATTGGAACTAGTGTTTATATTCCTAATGTTTCTGAATAATACTTGGATAAAGATCATGTCATCCTCTCCTGAAGGGGAATGATAAGAGGGAAACCCATGCTCCAGGAGTACTTTATATGTAGGACTGTAAAATCTGGATGTTGCA
This sequence comes from Nesogale talazaci, assembly GCA_004026705.1. NCBI lineage: Eukaryota > Metazoa > Chordata > Mammalia > Afrosoricida > Tenrecidae > Nesogale > Nesogale talazaci. The sequence goes on along the minus strand of PVJH01004062.1, from coordinate 91,991 downwards.
AACACACACCAGAACCAGGAATTCTTTAAGTTGGTGGGGCAAATCCACCTATGAAAGGCTGAGTCGATACAATGTCTAGTTCCTGGCAGATTCTGGAAGAGGCAGGGCATAAGGGACACTGTTTTATCAGTGTCATACTGCACCCTGAGTGGCTCATCTCTTCCTTGTGACCTTTCTTTGAGGGGATATCCAATTGTCTACAGATGGGCTTTGAGTCTCCACTCCATGCCCAGCCCTGCCCACATTCACATTGAATACAATTTTGTTCTGGGTCTTAGATCTCTGATCCCATCGACTCTTCATGATCACACAGACTGGTTGGCTTCTTACATGTGGGCTTTGTTGCTTCTCAACTAGCTTCTCTTCAACCCTTTAAGACCCTAGATGCTGTATCTTTTGATAGCTGGCCACCATCAGCTTTCTTCCCCACGTTTGCTTATGCATCCATTTTGTCTTCAGTGATTGTGTCAGGTAGGAGAATATCACAGAAAGCTGGATTATTAGAACCAAGTGTTCTTGTGTTGAGGGAGTAGTTGAGTCTAGGCCCAATGTCAAGCTGCAACCTTAATTCTTAACATATAGATAGAGTACATAGTTCTATTCCATATATATCATATATATATGTATTTACATATGAACATGCCTGTAGTTAGACTTCTATAAATATCCCTTTCCTATTGATTCCTTCCTCTGTTTCTTTTTACTTTCCTCTTGTTCCATCATCATGTTCAGTCTTCATTTGGGTTTAGTAATTCCTCACTGCTACATTGCCTTTAATTAAGCCCCATGAGGCATCCTACACTTTCCTTTCCATTGATTTTAGTTCATTTGTTGTTTCCTTGTCTTTGGGTTGCCCACCCTCCTTTCTTTCTCTCACCTCCCCTCCTCCCATATCTCTCCAGAACAATCAATCCCTTTATCTTTATCTCCCATCTGTTGATCTGTCTTATCTAGATAGACATGCAAAGACATAATAAACCCCCAAACCAGGAAGGCTAAACAAAATAACAAAGGAGTCAAAGCCAACAAAACAATAACAATGATAACAAAATAAAAACAAAATAACAACAACAAGAAGAAAGCCACTCACAAAATTCAAAAGCCTATAAATAGTTCAAGGTTAGTTTGTTGACTTAATGAGTGCTTTCCAATTGAATCTGAGAGGGTGCCATACTTTGTCTCCAGCCTATTTTTTGGTATTCTCTGGGAATTTCATCACTTTGCTCTCCTTACTGCTTTGTTGCGTGCCCTTAGTGCTTTGCCCTAGCAAGATGGAGTCTAATTGGGCACAATTCCTGCACTGTGTCTCCAGTGTTGTTTCCTGAGGTTCAGTGTCTCATGGTGGGTCCAACTCTATGGTCTTCTCTGTGCATTGTCTGCTCTAGCAGAGCGTGGTGAGCCAAGATGTGTTCCCCTCACTCTCCATCCCTCTTTGTTTCCTGTGTGCGCTAATCAGACACGCTCCTCTACCAAAGTTGTAGCTGCAGTGCTGACCTCTGACATGCATTCTTCTGGAGGTGATGGTGGTGTCCACATCCTTGGGATTGGAGCTGATCCCAGAGATGTCCCTATTGGTTCCCTGGTACATGCCAATATGTTATATTGATGTCTGGGGACATCTAGTTGAAGTCTCTCTCTCTTTCTCTTTCTTTCCTTGGGTTGGTTAGTTCCCTGCTCCCCTCTCCCCATGTGCTTTATTTTCCTCTCTCTCTTTCCCCCACTCCTATTTAGTTGACTGCAAAATGTATCCTTGAATTGGGTTTGGCCCCTGCCATAATACCTGCCCCCCCCCCAGGAATGTATGTACATAATAACATCTCCTATGCCCCATTTTTAAAATGTATCTCAGTGGACTTATGTTGTACTTGTTCTTTTTTGATTGGCTAGATTTGCTTAGCATGACTTCCTCCAGTTCTTCTCATGTGATAATGTGCTTCATGTGTTCATCACTGCAATTTTGGGTTGCATAGTATTTCATTGTATATATGTACCAGCTTTTTGGTCCATTTATGAAAATTTGGGTTGGTTCCAACTCCTTGCCATTGTGAACTGTGCCATGATGAACACAATAATAGAGCACAGATGTTTGACCGTGGTTTGTTTCTTGCCTCTTCTGCATGTATGCCCAGTAAGGGAATTCCTGGGCCATATAGTAGCACAGTTTTCATCTGTTTTAGATACCACCAAATGAATTTCCAAAATGGCAGTATATACCTACAGGCCCATCAGCAGTGGATGAGAGTTCCTATCTCACCAAAGCCCCTCCAACACTTGTTACTTTATAATTTTTTGAATGGGGCTATCTCTAATGTGTTGGGTGGTATCTAATAGTTTTAATTTGCATTTTCTTTGGCTAATGGTTGGGAACCTTTTCTCATATGTTATTGGCCATTTGGATTTCTCCCTCTGTGAAACTACTTTTCGGGTCCTTTGCCCACCTCCTTAGTGGGTACTTAGTTTTTTTCTTATTGTAAACTTGCAAAGTACTGTAGATTTTAGTATTAAGGCCTTTGTCTGATGTGTCATGGCTAAAAAATTTTTCCCAGTCTATGGGAAAAATTACTCTCTTGGTGAATTTTTTCCATGTACACAGGTTTTTTAAAATTTTATTTTCAGTATATCTCACTTGTCAATCGGTGGCTCTTCTGTATTTGTATCCGTCCCATTTTCTGATAGTCTATGTATTGTCTGCACCAATGTTCTCAGGTTTGTCCTAATTCCCTCATTAATGGCCCAAGAGTTTGGGGTTTCATCTCAAGTTCTGTCATCTACCTTGATCTTATTCTTGTGCATGGAGTGAGATAAAGGTCTTGATTCAATTTTCTGCAGATAGATATCCATTTTTTTTCCAGCACCACTTGTTGAAAAAGGTATCTGCTTCCCATTTGATATATTTTGAGCCCTTATCCAAGATCAGTTGCTGTCTCTATGCTGATGTTTCAGTTCTTTTCCATTGGTCTGAGTATCTGCCATTATGCCAATACCATGCTGTTTGGACTACTGTGGCTGTATAATATTGCTAACGTCAGGTAAAGCAAGCCCTCCCATGGTGTCCTTCTTCTTGAGGAGGTCTCTGCTAATTCTGAGCTTCCTCCTTCTCCATATGAAATTGGTAATCAGTTTTTCCAATTACTTGAAGAAAGATGATGATATTCATATCGGGATAGCATGAAACTTATATAGTGCATTGGGCAGAACTGAAATCTTTACTATACTGAATCTTCTCATCCTTGAGCATGAGATATTCTTCCATTTGTGGAGGTCACTCTTGATTTCTTGTACTAATGTTCTATAGTTTTCCTTATACAATTTTTAAAATTTTTAGGTCAATTATATCCCTAGATATTTCAATTTGTGCTTGGCTATCATAAAGAGTACTACCTTTTTAATCACCTCTTCTGTGATCTTATCAGATGTGTACAGCAGTCAAACAGACTTATGTTTGTGATCTTGTGTCCTGCCACTCTGCCATATTCCTCATTTGCTTCCAGCACTCTGGCTGTGGAGTTTTGATAATTTTTCAATACATTAAATTATATTGTCTGAGAATAGCAACAGTTTTGCCTCTTCCTTCCCCAGAAGAATACCTTTGAAGTCCTTTCTTAGCCTTATGTTGCTAGCTAGTACCTCCAGCACAAAGTTAAATAGGAGTGAGGACAAGGGTTAGCCTCGTCTGGTCCCCTTTTTCAGTGGAATTGTTTTCTTCTTTTCCAGATTGATTACCATTTTAGCTATTGGTTTTTCATATATAGCCCTGCATAGTATTGAGGAATTTTTCTTTCATTCCTGTCTTCTTGAATGTCTTAAACAGGAATGGGTGTTGGATGTTGCTGAATGCTTTTTCTTCATCTATGGATATTATCATGTGGTTCTTATTGTTTTTCATGTCAATGTGGTGAATGGTATTAATGGTCTTCCATATGTTGAACCATCCCCGCATCTCTGGTATCAATCTCACTTGGTCACAGTGGACTATTTGTTTTACATGCTTTTGTATTCTCTTGGCCAATATTTAGTTAAGGACTTTTACATTGATACTCATTAGAAATATTGATCTGTAGTTCTAAATTCTTGTGGATCCTTGCCATCTTTAAGTATCAGAATTAGACTAGCTTCATAGATAGAGTTTTGGAGTTTGTACAGTATTGATGTCAGTTCTTTCCTGAATGCTTGGTAGAATTCTCTTGTGAAGGCATCTGACCTGGAGGATTTTTGTTGGCAATCCTTTGATAACCTTGTCTATTTCTTCTATTGATATGGGTCTGTTGAGATTCTTGATGTCATCTGGGATAGTCTAGAGAGGGATTGTTTTTCCTAGTATTTGTACATGTCTTCCAAGTTGTTTAATTCATGAGAGTATTGGGCTTGGTAGTGCTGTGTAATTATCCTTTTGATTTCATTAGGGTCTGTTGTAATGTCCCCTGCTTCATCCCTCATCTGTGCTATTGAAATTTGTTCCTTCCTTCCTTTGGCTAGGTTTGCCTATCAATTCTGTTAGTCCTTTCAAAGAACCAACTTTTACCTGCCTTAATTTAATGCATTAAATTTTTCCATGTTTTTCTTGTTTTCCCTCTTCTGTATCTCAGGGCATCAGAGTACCAGAGTACTGCTATATCTGCCTGTGGTTTCACTCTTACCCTAACCAAGCAGTATTCTGTTATTTGGAATGTGAGGTGGATAGTTCTCTCATGGGACACTGGTAAGGTGGATGTGAGCCCATGAGGATGGCACTTCACTGACTGATCTCCCAGGATGCCATGGTGGTATGTCCTATGGGGCTTGGAGCACCTCAGATGGCATGTGGTGGTTCCTGCTGCAACTGGAGTGCCGTAGGGGGCAGGTGGATGTAACCTCCTCAGTGTAGAACATCATGGATGGCAAGTGGAATTATCCTAGCTGAAGATATTGCCATGGAAGTTGGGCAGATGTTCCTGCAGCAGCATGGAGCATCACAAACAGAGAGCAGGAGTTCCCCCAGTCACATGTAGGATCTTGGGTATAGACGGGAGTTCCCCCAGCTATTTGAAGGGAATATCTACCAGCCATTTGGGTTGTAGTGGTGGGTGGGCATGATTTCCCATTAAAGTCAACAAGTGTGTGTGGGAACTCCCCCAGCTGGGTAGTCCGATTTGCCCTAGGTGGAGGGCAGTGGTTGGATGCTGGTAATGACTTGTGAAAGGAAAGAGAGGAGGAAGAGAACAAAAGTGAGAAAGAAAACAAACACAAGAGCAAAAGTAAAAGCAAACTAACACACACAGACCAAAAACAAAACAAACAAACCAAACAAACAAAAAAGAAAACAACAAAAAAGAAAATCTGAGCCTGTTGAGACTATGGGAAAGAGAAAAGAGATAGAAGAAGAGGAAAAAGAAAGAAAATGGGGAAGAAGAAAAGAAAGAAAAAATGGATAAATAAAGAGATAGCTTAGTCCCATGCCATGCTGTGTGCAGCACTGCCTCATGTTGTATGCAGCACAGCCAGAGGGGGCAGGCTGGAGCTTTCCCTGCTAAGTGGGCAGGATTGCCCTAGGCAGAGGGTAAGGGGCCAGAAACCACCAGTGTGGCATGTGTAAGGGAAGAGAGGGAGAGGAGAGAAAAAGAAATGAGGAAAAATAGAGAAGAAAGACTGAAAAAAAAAAGAAAGAGAAAAAAGAAGAAACTCTACATCAGTGCTCAGTGAGACTGATTGACCGTGTTGGGAAAGAAAGAAGAAATACAGAAAAAAAGAGATAACTGAGATACAGAGTAAAGGGATAACCGATCTCTCATCGTCTGAGCGTGGAGCTGAAAGGGCTTAAGCCCTGCCCCAAGGTTGCAGGTGGGAGTTCCCTTTTGGTGTAGAATCTCACCAATGCTGGACAGAATTTCCAGTCAGCAAGAGCACTGTGAACACTATGTGGAGGTTTCTTCAGCAGCGTGGACTGCTAGAGAGGGATCTTGCAACTGACTGGGCCAGTGTGCAGCCCTCTCACAGAAAGCAGGCTGGAGTTCTCCCCACTGTGTGGGCAGAATTGCCCAGACAGAGAGTAGAGGCCTAGAAGCCATCAGTGGTATGTGATCAGAAAGAGAGGGAGAAAAGAAAAATGCAAGTAATGAAAAGAGAAAGAAAAAACAAAAACCTCAATCCAGACTGGAGTCTGTTGAGACCAACTATGGTAGGAAAGAGAGAAGGGAGAGAGAATAAAGACAGAAGAAAAAGAATAAAAAGTAAGGAGATAGCTGAGCCCTGATCACCTGACCATTGGGCTGGAGGAGTTCCAACCTTGCCTCAAGGTGGTGAGGTAGTGTGCCTGCTTGGTGGAGAGTACCACAAATGATGGGTGGAATTACCCTCATGGGCAAGATCACAACAGAGGCCAGGCAGAGGTTCCTGCAGTGGTGTGGAGTGCTGTGGATGACTACGGTAGCTGTCTTGTGCCATATGCAGCACTGCACCAGGTAGGGGGGCATTCCCTCAGCCCTGTGTAGCACCCCAGGACAGTGAAAGGATTCCCCAGCCATGAGAAGGACAGGCAGGATCTCCCCAATTGTGTGTAGAAACACTGCCCAACTGAGGGCAGACAATAGCTTCTCCCTGTGGGCTTGTGAAGTTGCCCCAACTTGTGCCACGACCACGGATGCCTCAGTAGCTCAGAGAAGCGTTTTGGTTTTTTTCCTGGCTAACTGGAGTTGAATTAAATTAAATTGATCCCCCCTGGATATGGACTCTCTGTTTGTGCTCAGGGAAATTAATTTGAGACTGATGTTTGCTCCAGAGGCTTGTTGTTATGTTGAAAGCCTTCAGGCTCTGTAGATAACTTCTGGCATATTGTCACTCTTGTTATGCTAATGTATGCTAAAGGACTATTCCCCAGGTTTGTCTTGAAGTTAAACAATGAGCCTTGGATTTGATGTTTTTTACACAGAAAATATAGTTTCTCTTTTTTATATTGGGCTTGTGGGGTGTTCTGATTTGGAGGCTGTCACACTGATCCCCAGGGGAATATATCTAGCTTAACAAAGAGACAGTGTTTTCTTCTCAGCTAATTGGAATTGAATTCACATGCCAGGCTATGGCTACCTGCTTGTGGTCTGCCACACTGTGATCTGACAGGTAACTTTCCTGATGTTTTTTCAATTGCTGCAAATCTATGGCTACTCACTCCAGCCAATGGGCTATGAGCACAAGGTGGCTAACAGTGTGGGGAGCTCTGGTGTGGGGTCGCACAACTAGCTTTCAGTGTTTCTCTTTGAGTCTGGGATTATGACCACTTTTAGAGAGCAGTCTGGGATAATCACTGCTTGCTGTGGGGCTAGGACGCTGGTCTAGAGCCTGTGAGCCCAGCACAGTGGACCTTCAGTATTTCATTCAGTGAGTTCTCAGTTTGCTTTGTGCATGAAAATCAAAGAAACCAGGTGTCCGGGTAAGATCCTAGTACCCTGATTCTAATTTTAGGACTCAGCCTCCCAGCCTTGTTCTCCTTACCTCTTAATTTTCTGATCTGGCAATAGGAGTTCTGGGAGGGTAATTCTATGTGGATGATATCTTCCCTTTCTGGAGTAGGTTTTTTTTGATACAAACCTTCCCCAGATTTCTTACATTTTTTTTCAAACTATTTACTTTCTTCTTCCTCCTCACCAAAGTCTAGACAGTACTGAAGGTTCACCTTCAGGTTCCCTTTTCTTTTCCGTTCACCAAGTAACTTCAGAGACTTCAACGGACATGTCTCTACTAATTACTCTCCACTCCCCTTCTGTTTCTTTCTGACCACTCTTTAACAATAACTATCTATATAGTTACCTTTCAACTTAAATTTATCATGTTCGAGGCTATAGACAATTCTTTTCCAAACTTGTTCTACTTGATGAGATTCCTACATAGCAGATGCTGAACTTTTATTATGTATCAGTTCTGGTAGTGTGCCAGAAACTCACATGCACTTGACAGGTATGCCCAGAGTATTACAGAACTTGACCAAGTGGGAGTATTGGGATTCAGACAAAGACAGTTTGCTTCCACGTATACACCTTTTCATTTGCCCTTTTCCGCAAAATAATCTTGTCCTTACTTTCCATATTAAATCAATGCATTGGATTCTACATGAATTGTCCATTTTTGCTGTTTCCATCTTTTTCATGTTTATTTCACTTTCTTAACCATTAAGCAGTCCCTTCTAATGTTCCTGTTCCTATGCATCCTGTACATCTATGACCCTTGATCATTTCTTTTAAACAATTTTACATAGATGTGCCAACTGTAAGACAGATAAGAGAAACAGACTCTAACTAATGTCAGGGGATCAATCCATATTCTTAACTGTTCTGTTGTTGACTTATTTCCCCTTGGACACCTCTGGTCCACTGTAAAATCTTCAAGGTATCAAATACAATGCTGAGCAGTAAACATTTTCATCTGTTTTGAAACATCCAATTTGGTCATGGGAGTGTTCTAATTTACCCTTATCCAGATTTATTTGTGCTTCTTTCCACATCTCTAATTTTCTCCATTTGAAGCAACAACTTCTACAGGAAGCTTCAACTATTCCACCCCACCCAACCTGGCTTTATCTAAATCCTCAGGGCATCTTGGCCTCTTTTTAACATCCACATTTTGTTTTGTATGTTTCTTGTTATCCTGTGTTCAGTTTCTCATTAATAACAACTTCTCCAGAGTTTTTGTAGGCACATTCCTTTGAAGTGATTACTTAACTCAGAATATTCAACCCCAAGCCACCTAACGCAAATGTGTGGCACAAAAATATTCATTTAACCATTCTTTGTTGAGTATTTACTGAGTAAATTCCCTGTCCCGGAATACTAGACAGATGCTGGGTATGGACATTCCTCACCAGAAGTGATAGGACTCTTCTCTACAGAGATGAGTCTTACTTAGTTATAGAATTTTTAGAGTAAAGAGTCCATAGGATCAAAATGCTTTGTCTTACTCAAAAGGGTGAAATAAGCAAAACCAGGAGCCAAACCTGTGTGAGCCTCTCTTATGGCATTTATGCCACAATTGTCAGGCCATCTTTGTCTAGTTCCTAAACATGAAACTTTGTTTGTTTAGAAAAAATGGGCATCACAGATATTGCTCACTGCCAAATAATCTTTATATGCATTTCCTGTTTTCTCTGACCATTTTTATATGGATGAATTCTTTTTTCTTTCTCTCCTCTGCTATCCCTACCAAGTCTCGCTAGCAAGCAAGAGAAGAATGTGAGGAGTTATGCATTGTTACACTAATCATTCTAGCTAACAAATTATCCATGCTTTCTCCTTGAACTTGAGACTTCTTGAAATTCAGAGTTAGAGAGGGAATTACCCATGATCTTTATTGAGTGCATTCTAGTCTGAGCTGTCCTAAATTACTAAGATGTACTGGAGTGAATTGTAAGATCATAGGAATGCTGCTAGTCACTTTATCTGCTCTCAAAAATGGATTGGAACTCTGTTGGAACTGAGTTCCATGTTGACTAGAATATGTTAGAGTTACTTCCAAAGTCATACGAAAACACAGATAATAATTGCTTTTAGTAGAAGTTTTTTATACAGACTACATTGTGCAGATGGGATCCAAATTCTTAATGTATTCTTGACCAACCAAACATCCAAGAAACATGTCCTCCAGACTATACAAAATATAATAAGCATTCAAACTTGGAACTACTTAGGATCTCTTTGAGCTTTCTCTTTGGGACTATGCTGTTTTATGGGCTCACCTTTGCCTTGAATTAATGAATGTATTTATATCTAGACCAGAATCTATTGACATCTGTAGTCTCAGTGTAGGGCACATGGTTTCAGGTCTTCTATCACTTTCTTGGCATGGCATCTAATTGTACAGACTTTCTGTTGTTATTATTCCTTCAAATGTGTTCATAATCTTTGATGTATCTAGATTAGGAAGAGTGTTAATTTTGTGGCTAGATTTAAATTTTTTAGCATCTCAAATCTTTTTTCTTAAAACTTGGTATGAGGATAGAAGTGTTGGGAACACTCCTCATAGACATACAGTGTGGTTTCAGGAATCTCCTGGTTAGCCCATGTGAATCAGAGTAGAGCTATAGATTTCAAATAGTCAGGATTTTAAAGAAATAGATCATTAGACCTTTCTTTTGAGATATCTTTGAATTTGAACTTCCTAGTTTTAGTTTCATGCTTGGTGAAGTCAAGAGGCGGTGAAGGAAGGTCTTTAATGAGATGAATTGACACAATGATTGCAACAATGGTCTCAGGCACAAGAAAAATTAACAGGATGATGCGGGACTGGGTGGTGTTTCATTCCGCTGTGCATAAGGTCAGTACGGGTCTGCAATGACTTACTGGCATCTATGTTAGTGTGGGTAGACTAGAGAAACAAATTCATAAACACACATATGTATATAAGAGAGAGTTTTATACAAAAGTTTCTTATACAAATTAAGAAAACATTTAAAACCAGTCCAGTCCAAGGTCATAAGTCCGATATTAGAACGTATGTCTGATACCAATCTATAAAGTTATCTCTAGATTCAAAGACACATGTAATTATATTGAATGCAGGAAGATCACAGGCCAGTAGGTGCAAAGTCAGTGGTGGTAGAAACATCTCAGCATTGGCAGGCATCTCTCTGTGGCTTCTCTGGCTTGAGAGGTCTGGTTGCATCCATGTGGCTTGTCTGGCTCAGGGCACCAGGGTAGTTCCATGTGTCTCCTCCTCAGTAACTTCTCACAGGAAGTAAGCCTTGCCAGTCAGTCTCCAAGTGAGAGTGAGAGAGTGTCTCCTGCTTCCAAGAAAGTAATACCAGATCTCCCAGAATTCTCAGAAGAGAAGGCCATGCCCACACGGAGGTCTCATTGGCAATCTCCAGATTGACTCCAACCCTATAGTCTTCATCCTCAAATTGACACCAGATTAGGTGACTACCACAACATATAATAACAAAAGCAACTTTTGGTTATCAACCCATAGTTTTAACTGTTTGCTCTATACATAGAATCCACAAAATATACTGTTGTTAAATGCTTTCAAATGGGTTCTGACTCCTAGCAAGTCTATGAACAATAGAGTGAAACATTGCCTAGTTCTATGCCCTGCTAACAATATGCACTATGATTGAGCCCATGGTTGCAGCCATTGGGTCAATCTACCCAAGTAAGAAGTTTCTTTTGCATTGACTCATTATATTGCCAAGCATGATATCCTTTTCTGGGGGCTAGTCCAAAGTACATTAGGGCAAATTTCACCATTCTTGTTCTTCCAAAGAACATTCTGGGTTCAATTCTTCCAAGTCAATCCGTGATAGATATATTCATTATTCTGAATTATTTGTTAGCACCATATTTCAAAATCGCCAGTTCTTCTTTGGTCGTCCTATTCATTATCCACCTTGCGAATGCATATGTGGACATTAAAAATACCTTGGCTTGGATCAATCACACCTTGGTCAAGCTACTAGGAGATCACAACATGTATGAACCAGCATAAATTCAGTCTATAAAGCATTTTTAAAACAAGGAGAATGTTAGAAAAAAGTAAGTAATAAATCGTTTTCACCGGTCATTGTTATAAGATTGGATAGATGTTAAGAGAATAAAGATTTAACCAATCATTAAACTTAAATACCTGACATGAAAAATTCAGCAAATGAGAATTAAAGAATTAGCTCCAGGATGTTGAAGTAATGGATATTTGGGGGTATCATGTGACAACACTGCAATCTATAAACTTCACATCTTAACACTTTTAAAAGGGGCAACTTTTCTGGCATTGATCTCAGGAAAGGAATTCCCTCAATCTTTGTAGTTGTTTAAGGTCCCAGTGGTTATATAATATATATACATTTTATATATATATATATATTACTTGAGGAAGTGACCAGATATCCCCATAGCCTTTAACACATGCTTTACACATAATAGGCATTCAATAAAGATTTGTCAACTGCCTGAACACATAGCACTTCCATAGAGGCATAATCCAAGACTGTCCAAGTGGTTTCTTACTCCATTTTTATTGCCATTCCAAACTTACAGCTCCCATGGCAACAGTATCCTGTACCCCTTGAGCATGTGTGGTATTTAGTATTTCTGTATGTCTGTCAGCTTTCATGCCATAATACACCATATATGTAACTGGTTAGGTTACAGGTGCTGTGGGAACCACAAGTCTTTTCTAATCTAAAATAAGCCTTAGCCAGCATCCTCATCTCGATAGACTCCACACTACACTTACTACCTTTTTATATACTACTCTGATGTGGCCAATACACCTAACTGCACATTTATGTGCTGATTATAAGGACAGTTTTGTACAAAATACTTTTCTTGTAACACTCTGGTATTAAGTATTTCTAAAGCTTGTTTTTGTAGTTAATATTGCATTGTTAGGGGCTGTATTAGTTTCTTAAGGCTGCTGTAACAGACAACCATCCTAGAGTAAGAATTAGTTCTGTTTCTATAACTGTCTTTAAGTCAGATATGTACAAAAGTTATTGTATCTAATTCCAATTAATCAAATGTTTGTATTTATACAAACATACTCTCCCCCCCACACACATACATACATATAGAGACAAACATTTGACTAACTGGCATTGGATATGAGCTGTCTCTAGCTCTTCCAACTCTCATAAAACTCAAGTTAAAAGCCAGAATTCTCCACAGAGGCAAGGATGGTGAGATTTTGTGTCATGGACTTTGTCAGGAGAGACCATTCGTTGGAGAAGGACATTATCCTTGGCAAACAGAGAGGCAGCAAAAAGGAGGCATGCCTTCACAAGCCAGATTGACACAGTGGCTGCGTCAAGGGGCTCAAATGTAAGACCAATTGTGAACCTGGCACAGGACCAGGCACTGTTCCTGTCTGTTGTCCATCGGGTTGCTTTGAGTCAGAACTGATGGCACTAACCAACCACATATGTACATAGCAGTATATAACTGTGCACACACATATGCATAAAAAACATTTGTAGATACACGAGCATATCTTTAACATAATGTTCTGATGCATGCTGCAAAGTAGTACCTATCTGTTAATACAAACTCCTGTGTGTGTCGTTCTTTCTGTGTGACTACAGGTTGTAAGCTGGATATTCATAACCCTGGGACTGCCTCTATCTTAAATTGAGCAACATGAAACAATACATAGGATTGTTTCATAGTTCTGGAGACATGGAGTTCACAGTTCAGATGTCACACAGTCATGGTCTCTAAGGCTCTAGGAGACGGTTCTTCCTTGTTTCTTCCTAGCTGTGGGTGGTCCCTGGAAATATCTGGTGTTTGGGGCTTGTAATATGCATCACTTCAGTTTTTGCCTCTTGACATTGTTGTCTTCTTTCTGAATATATATATATATATATATATGTATATGTACATGTATAATAATCAGGCCATCACTCATATTGGATTAGTGACTTGTGTTACTCATAATACCTTCGAAGACTTTATTTCCAAAGAAAGTTACATTCACAGGGACCAGGGGTTAGGGCTCCAACATGGGTTACTTGTACATTAAACATGGACATCCATCAGCCAATAGTGATGTGATTACATAGGCAGTCCTAGGCCCAATAGTATAAAACAAAGGCTCCCATATCCTGCTTATTCAATCAGAGAATATAACACAATTTCTTTGTGTGTGTATGTGTGTGTGTGTGTGTGTGTGTGTGTGTGTTTGCAGTAGTTACTAACTGGCTCTTTCCCCTTTATCTTCTTAATTACAGATATTTGACATGGAGGTTTTAAAAACTTGCCTTGGAAACCTCACCTCACCCAAGTTCTTATAATTCAGCTTTGTGCATGGGGAAGCTGGAGAGGCTACGGGGGCAGCATGTGGGTGAGGGACAGTCAAAACAAAGTCAAGTGGAGTCAAACGCTTGTTGCTTCTCTTTTACAGGTTCAGGAAAGCATATTCTAGGGGGGTATTGGAGGATGCTGTCTAAGAAGATTGACCTTGAGACATATTTTTATTTCTGTTGTTTAAAGCTTCGATTTCTATCTTTTGTCCTAGTCTCTGAGGGCATCTCAGAATATCTTTGCCTTTCTAAACAGAGAGCATCTGGTTGTTTAATACTTCTGTTTACTTACAAGACTTTTCCCTCTATTACTCACTTATCCAGTCTAGTGAAGCAAGCAGGACATTTTACCCATGTCCATTAGAAAGCAGAGCCTAGTTTCAGAATCCTCTTCACTTTATTTTCTCTCTTTTTAATGCTCTCTTCACTCTGTGTACATTTTCCACATTCTTCACACTCTTTATTTTCTCTCTCTCTCTCTCTCTCTCTCTCTCTCTCACACACACACACACACACACACACTTACTCACTCTTTCCCCTCCCACATACAACAAGTGCAATTTTCCTTCTACACATTTGGTAGCCTGATGTCGATACTAAATGTTTCTGATTTTGTTGCCCCTTCATGTATTCACATGAATTAGTTCAGATGTATCCGCTGAAATGCATTAAAGCAGTGTTAATTTTTCCTCATGAAAGATCTAGAGAAGAGCAGAGTTGGCCAATCTTGATCTATCTGATGTTCTGTTCAATGCATTGAGGATATGATACTGAGTGATTTGTGGTCCTTGTCCTCAAGTAGGCCTCTTGGTGGTATAGTGAATTATGCATTGGGCTATGAAATTCAAGGTCAGCAATTCAAAACCACCAGCCTCTCCAGGAGAAAGATACGGTGTTTTAGTCAAGATTTACAATCTTGAAAATCCACAGGAGGATTTTCTACCTTCTACCTTTTTCTATAGCAGTGATATGCAACCTTCCTAATTCTGTGACCCTTTAATATAGTTCTTCATGTTGTGGTGACCCCCCAAATATGAAATTATTTTCATTGCTACTTCATAACTGTAATTTTGCTAGTGTTATGAATCATAATGTAAATATATGCTATGCAGGATGTATTTTTATTGTTACAATTTGACCATGATTAAATATAATCAAAGCATAGTGATTAATCACAAAACAGTACGTAATTATATATTGTGAAATATTTTTGTTTTCTGATGGTCTTAGACAAGCCCTGTGAGAGAGTCCTTTGACCCCAATACACAGGCTGAGAAGCACTACAGGGTTCTACAGGGCTGCTGAGAGGAAGAATTGACCCAATGGCAGGGAATTTGCTGCAGTTGGTTGTGTAGGAACCAGATAAGCCTCAAATATAAAACAGAGGAACATCTCACATTGACATGACACCAGAAAGAAAGATGGTGAATTATGGTTGGAGATGGGAAAAGGTCATGGTCCAAGCTAATTGCTAATAGTGTAATGGTGCTGGTGATGGAGTGGAAGCCATAGGAATGATGGTGATGTTGATAAAGACAGAGTGAAGTTTAAAACTGTACTATGGTAAAAAAAAAAAAGACAAGATCTATGTTAACTAGTATCCCTAAGCATTTAACAAAAGATGATATAGAAATAAAAATGGCAAAAATGTTGTTCACTTTTATTCTTGCTTGTGAACAATATACTGTTGTTAGTTGCAAAGGAGCAAGCAATCCTTGAAGAGCTTTTGCATTTTCTTTTATAGATTGTGAATTTGAGGGGGGAAAACAAAGCTGCAACAAGTTATTTTACTTTTTTTTTCTTTAGGCAAGAACCTGTGAGTTTTCGAGTCAGTTTTCAAATATAGTATGGTTTTACATTGAGGTCAATGATTGACACATATCAGAGAAATAAAATAGAATTCTAGGACAGTAAATATTACTGATCTTCTATTTTGGTAATCTATTGATTTGGTCAATTTCTAAAAAACACCAAGGATTATGATTCTCTTAAGACACAATTAAAAATAAGATTCTTTTAACAGATATTCTTCCTCTGTGGTATCCTTCCCTTTTGCCCTTCTCTTTCATCTCCTGCCAGGGCATCCTCAGTATGGAGGTCTCAAATTCCACTCAGGAACCAGAACTAATGCTAAGTCAGGAATGGAAATCGGGTTTTGAAAATTGCAGAATTGCCATTAGAATCATACTTGTTCTCATCATAATGTATGAGCGAGGGCTTGGGCTTTCGTTCTAGAATTTAGAAAACTTAGAGAGAAGTCAGATGTTTTAGCAAAATGGAAAAAAGTGGGTTCTGATACAGGGTCACAATGAGTTGGAATCCACGTGAGAGCAATGTGTTGGGCAGGATGGGGTTCAGTGTGGGTGGGACACCTGGGTTTGATTCCTGGCCAGTGGATCTCAGGAACAGCCATGACCCATCCACCTGGAGACTTGCAAGTTGTGATGCTGAACGGGGTATCTGTAGAGTGTCAGACTAAGACAGACTTGGAATAAAGACCTGGTGATTGGCTTCCAAAGCCAGCCTATAAAAACCCATGGGTTATCGTGGTCCCACCTGCACCCTGTCAGATGGACGGCACTGGGCTGGACATCATTTTGTTCAGCTGTACCTGAGTGGCTGTCTTGGGCATCACCTGGATGACGGCTAAGAGCGGCAGTGTCTGCTACAGAGGAGGCCTCCAAACAAAATGACTGATGACAATTAAAAAGCAAATCTGTCCATTCCACTTCCCAGGTTTAGTCAGAGGGTAGATAGGTTGTGTATAATGCGTGCAGGATAACACCCGTCTTAGTAGCTGTGGAGTTAGAGTGGTTAGAGGGTGGACACCAGTTACTTCCGGAGGCTCCTTACTCCCTGAAGGAGCAGGTCTCAGAAACGCACAGGGGCAGATCGACCCTCACCTGTGGGTCACTATGCATTGACTCTGACACGATGGCAGTGAGGAGACCTGGCCCGGCTTGGCGAAGCGGACACGGGGACCGCAACGCGGACTCCGACCTCACGGCAGTTGTGAGAATGGTACAGCAGCAGGCCATGTTGCACCCTCTCTGCCCTCGGCGTACTCTGAAGCTGAGCTGCCTGGGCTGCACGTCCGAACAGCCTCTGAAAGGAGTCGAGAAGGAAAAACGGGAGGAACACTTGCACTCATACAATCATAAGACACCTACTGAAACCATGGGGGCCCATTATTGTGCGCTTGCTGTCTGGCAGGCCGTGAGAGAGAACTGCAGCTGCCATCTCGTCTAATCAGGGACACTGCCTCCGACTGGCGGAAGGACTTGCCCTTTCCCTGAGAGGATAGCACAAGAAAAGCCCCCGGGTGCCGCATCTCAGACAGGGTGGTTTCTAATGCCCTCCTCTCTCTCTCCCTACCTCTGGCAGGTGGTCCTTGCCCTATGGCTTTCCATCTCTGTCTGAGGTAGATGAGATGCAAGGTGAGAGAAAGAACAAATCCGGTAAGGTAATTCTGTCACTCACCTCATCTTCATAATCTTCCCCGAGCTTCCTCTGCTGCTCACCCTGGTATTGATCGTGTCACAGGCTGCAGCCGGCCAAGGCAGGGGGCTGAAAACCTTTCCGCACTACCCTTGGCAGCGTGCCTGTTCCAGCGGCAAGAAGAAAAGCCTGCTGTGAAAACAATCAGTGCATTTGCTTTAGATCTAAGTGATTCCAACTAGGTCGATGCTTCATGCTGATGTGTTGAAAACATTTAAAAATTTTCTCAGAGTTTGATTTCCACTGGAACCTTGTGGCATGTGTCTTGAGTGTCTGTCGTTAATATTTTTCACCAATGCTTTGCAACCGCTTTTGGCCACAGCACGAAAACAGGAGGAAGGTCGAAGCTTTTGTCTGGATGGGTATTCACTCTGATTGCTATGTGTGGACAGGGAAGTTTGTGAGGGTTTGGTTG
Source organism: Nesogale talazaci (assembly GCA_004026705.1). NCBI lineage: Eukaryota > Metazoa > Chordata > Mammalia > Afrosoricida > Tenrecidae > Nesogale > Nesogale talazaci. Next base: position 74,325 of record PVJH01004062.1, on the reverse strand, counting down.
ATGCAGGCAAGCTTATTGGACTGCTGGAAAAGTGGGTTTGGATGGTGCTATTTGTCATTCCTGCCCACCCCACCCCCCCGAAGTGAAACAAGAAGGATATTTTTCTAGGTCGAAGGCGTTGAAATGCCAGAAAATGGACACTTCTTATTTTTTTGAAATTATGGTAAAATATTGAGGAGCCTTGGTGAAGTGTTGGGTTGCTCACTGGCCTGCTAACCTCAAGGTCAGGAGTTCGAAACTACCAGCCTCTCCTTGGGAGAAAGATGAGGCTTTGTATTCCTATAAAGCATGACAGTCTCAGAAACCTTCAAGGACAGCTCTACCTGCCCTGTAGTGTTACAGTGACTCGGAATCAACTAGATGGCATAACGTTTTTGAAGGCAAAACATTTTTTTTTAAATACCAAGCGAGTTGTTGTGAACCTGGCAGCTACTCGTGTTTCCCTCATGGGCTTCATGGTACAAATGCTATGTGTATACTTTTGGCTGAGTCTTCAAGAAACAGGTCTCAGGTCTCTCTTCCTCAGCACTGCTGGGTTAGAGTCCCATTACCAACCCCTTAGCAGAGAGCAAGCAGAGAAATGATTTTTACCACCTTGGACATGTAAATATATTAATACAATTCATTGATATAGGCATTGAATAGTAATATATAACATTTGCCACTTTTATTCTTTTGAACCGTGCACTTCACTGGCCTGAATTATATTTGCCACGTTGAGCAATCACCTTGCACTGCTGCCTAGTGGATTCTGACTCAGAGAGACCCTTTAGCATGTGATGCAGCTGTCCCTGGGAATTTCAGACACTATCATTCTTTATGGGAGTAGAGAGACTCACTTTTCTCCCTGGGCCACCACTGTTACTATTCATTTCCATTTCTTCTTCACTCCAAACAGGAACACTGTACCCATTAAGCAGTTGGTTTGTTTTCGAGTTTCTAGATTTTTCTCTGTGTTGGCGCAGACTGTTCTAAAGCTGGCAGTGACCACTCTTAATAATGCCAAGTGTGGTTTTGTCTTTGACAAGATCCATCAGATCTCCAAGTTTATATTCCAGAACAATCAGACCTCTTCATCACAGCTTCTTCTTGCCCAAATGCATAGCTATTCAGTCCATAGTATAGCAGAGTCTGTGGGAAAGATTTAACTGTAGAATGTTGGCAAGGAGTTTTCCACCTGAAAAGTGAAGCCCTAAGGAAAATCTGTCAGCATTTTTTGTGTTGCACATTTTGTGGTGTTGGGACATAGGAGGAGGTGTAATGAGGACTGCATTGAAAACATTGGGGGGTGAGGGTCAGGGACATTTATCCACATGTATCCCATCACATATCTAAGTTCTCTTCTGGATGTTTATGGTAGAGTCCAAGGTTTTTTTTTAAAACACCAAAAAAACAAAACCTAGCTAACCTGTGTGGTCTCCTCTTGGAAATGACTTTTATTTGGAGAGAATCTTCAGGGATTTTTCTTCTTCTTTTTCTTCTCTTCATATAGCTGCATTTATGGCTGACATCATGTCATAGTTGCATAGTTTCATGTCAAGTTGATAAATGGTGTAGGGGTGGGGTCTGGTCTGTCAGTCAGGTCACAAGGCATAATCCACCAGAAGGGTTCTTGGAACTTCCTCTTTTTCTCCTCTGAGTAGGACAACACACACTCTCTCTAATATATATTCCTGTTGACAAGCCACATGAAGCCAAGTTGATGGCAACCAGAGCCCTGGAGATCCATCCACTGTCACTGGAGCCATAAGACTTTCCACCCACCGGCCTGTGATCTTGCCAAATTCAGCATTATTCATGGGGTATATGAGTCTGAAGAGAAATTCATGGGCTAATATCATTTAAGTAAAATGTTAGGCTAGGGTTTTTCAGTAGGCATGAATTCTCTTGGATTGTGTTTTCTGGTCTACTATTTACTAACAAAGTGGTTAAAGAATATTCTTACAACAATTAAGGAGGAAGTGGCATATGAATGCTTTTTTTGAAATATCTTGTAAATTTTTCAGAAGTTCCATCTATAGGAAATCCTCACAAAATCAAACCTCTGAATTCATGGCATGAATCTGAAAGAAAATATAGTCCTTTCCTCTACTGACACGTGTGAAATTTCCCTTTGCCCCAATCTGCTGCCCTTCTGAAATGCCAGCTATATTGACTGTGTCCTTAATTTCTCATCACAGAGCACTGGTGGGTGATGCTTTGAACCACTAACCCCACAACCTGTGGTTGGAAAACACCAACCGCTCTGTGGGCGAGAGATGAGGATTTCTGATCCCACAAAAGGAGTTGCATGGGCCCCCAATGGATTTTTTTATTTAACGAGGGGTAAACAGGAGCTTATACAAACGGGTCAAGTAGAAAATATTTGGAAATGAAGAAGACAACATGTGTACAAATGTGCTTGATATAAAGGATGTATTGAATGTTAGAAGAGCTGTAGGAGCCCCCAATAAAAGTATTGAAAAAATTAATATATATATATCCGATCTCAGAAACCCACAAGGACAGTTCTACCCTGCCCTCTGGGGTTACTGTGAGTCAGAACTGACTTGATGGTGGTGAGCCCAGTCATCAACTCCTTCTCTGGTCTCCTCCATGGTCCATTCTGTGTACATGGGTACTGGGATGTTTGATAATGAACACTTAGAGTGAGTGCCCATCCAACTGGCCATTAGAGTCTATATTCTAAACGTAAACATGGTCTTTTAACCATGAATATACGTGGTCTTTTAATAAATTCTTCTTCTTTTAAAAGAAAAGAAAATCTATGTATCTTTTTATAAGATTAACAGACAGTGGGAAAAGACACTGTGGATTTTCAGATATTGTTTTCTTTTTAACTTTGATATATCTTTCTATCCAGGTCACTGATCACCATGGAGTCTATTCTGACTCATGCACACTGCATGTGCATTCTAGTAGATTGTGCTCGCCGGGCTTTCCAAGGCTCATTTTTTCAGAAGTAGAGTACCCATACTTTCTTATGCGGTTCTTCCAGGCAGACTCAAATTTCCAGCCTTCCACTTAGCAGCCAAGTGCATGAATCAATTGAGCCACCAGGGTACTATTTTACTCTAGGAAAAGCAATGTAGCTTGGGAGTGGTACAAACTATTTGCACCCACTTGTTAATCTAAAGCTTAGAGGTTTAAGTCCACTCAGCCTCATTATAGATGAGAAGACTGTCAACCCACTTCCCTAAAATTAGAGGCAAAAACTTTTTGGAGCAGTTCTACCTTGTAACACATAGGGTTATTATGAGTCCCAATGGTCCCAATGACAATAGGCTTGATTTCTTCAGGTCAATAATGCTCATAACTTCCTAGGGATGAAGGTAAGAGCCAATGGAAGGCTTCAAAAGCTTGTTATGAAGGGAGCTCTACCTCATTGTTGATGAACCTGTGAGCGGAATGTGTCTCCTGTTTTCTAATTCTCTACTCTTTATAGTAGATCTATGATTTTTTTTTAAAGAACATGACAACTCTTAAGTAAGGTCTGTGGATTTTTAGAACCCTGGAGAGGAGAGACTTGCTGTAAAGATAATTTTCCATGGTAATGATAATGCTATAGAACAGTGGTTCTCAACCTTCTTAATGCTGTGTTCCTTTAATACAGTTCCTCATGTTATGCTGACTCTGCCAACCATAAAATTATTTTTGTTGCTACTTCATAACTGTAATCTTGCTACTGTTATAAACCAGGTGACCCCGTGAAAGGGTCATTTGATCCCCAAAGGGGTCACGGCCCACAGGTTGAGAACTGCTACCATAGAATATTATGTGGTAAAAGGAAAGAAGCATTTACATCAAAACTTGTTCCTTTTCTTCCAAAACACTGTTTGTCTAAAAACATTAAGAGAGTATAGCTGCTGTAAGTCAATGAGCGGGGAAAATAATTCTAAGATGCCATCTTTCTAGCATCATTTCATTTGTTTTAAAAATGAACTCCTTGGGTGTGCTGTGGAAGTACTATTTGTACTTTAAATGTACTATCAAGAGCCCTATTTGTAAAGAATTTATGCACTTAATTTATGTACTCAGCTTGTCAAGTTACTTTGTTTCTGGATTTTTTCCCCCCAGAGCAATGGGGAGAGTCTACATTAGTTGCAAAAAGAAAAACTATAAGCTTATAATAAGCTTATACTGGCTCATGCGTGACGCTTAAGCTACTATAGATTTTCCAGAAAATCAAATATGAATGTGGCAGAAATATCCTTTCTTGCCAGGAGAAGCGACTCATTATGGGGCCGTTAACTGTACATCTCTTGGGAGTGTTTTTAAGCAGTTACTTAAAAGCCAATGTTTAGCGGCAGAACATTCAGAGAAGCACAGTCTGATGCTGGCAACTCAGTCAAGCTGTTTTAAATGTACGATTCCCCACAAGAGATGGTGGGAAATGGGCCTGAGGAAATTGCAGGTCACATGGAGTTTGTAGACTTCTCAGTGGGACTACACAGGGATGCTGTTTTTCACATATCAATGAAGTTAGTTTATACATGGACTCTTTATTCATTCCTTCACCTAAATAATCAACATATATTCAACCCTTGTCATATTTAAAAGTAGTAATTTTATGTATTTATTTTCCTGTGTGTTCATCTTCATTTTTTGAGAGCATCTACTCCCTCAAAACCAGAGATTATACTATCTATACATGGTTATATATGCAAATGTGCAAATTGGGTGGGGCTTCAAAAATTTAAGGAGAAATGTAATTAAAATGTAGTGTAATCCCTCACACTTGTGTTTGTACTTTGTCACAACTAAATGGCAGTATACACAAGAAAATGCCCTAAAGTAGAAAATAATTTAATTCAGACCAGATGTGCCTGAAAAAAATAATTTGCTCACACATTGACTCACTTATTCATTCATTCATCCAAACTGTCAGCATTTACTTAACACTTGCTATACAATAGCACTTTGGTGGATGGTGGAGAGAAAAGCAAAAATATAAATGGTATCTACACTCAAAGAGTTTATAATTTAATGTAAAGATATGTCAACAAATAATTGTAATGAAGTGATATTTTCCTTAATTCTTCCAGTTAATATCTGGACTCTTCACAATTAGGCAAGTCCAGTGCTAGGAATTTTGGATACAAGAAAGAGGTAAAATAGTGTGGTCCCTGGCCTATCATAAATAAATATAGTGCTCCCATGGCAATGAACATGGTATGAGAATATATCATGGGGGCTTTGACCTGATCAGGAATATGAAAGAAATCATTAGTGAGGGAACCATTGAGTAGAGATTGAAGGAATGATAGGAATTGGGTAGGTTAAAATGGTGATGGGTATGACCAGCAGATTTAACAATACATATTAGGGGAACTCGCAATTTTTCAGCATGCATGCTACTTATAAAATGATTTAGTCAAAATGACTTACCAACTACAAAAATGCAAAGCATATATTTATTTATTATATTTATTCATAAATGCATTGAGAATTCTTTATATGTACAATTTATATTTATGTCCCTTGCATAGCTGCATGAGTCCACATTGCACTACACAATTAACTATGTACATATTGCGTCATTACCTGAGTTTACTCTGATGACTTGCACTGAGTGGAATGACCCAGGGATGTCTAGTCTGGACAGAAGCTGCTGACAGCCAGCTCAAACACACTTGCAAATGATCATCAGTTATGGTCGAATGGTAGTAGGACTTAATGATTTTATGTGGGAAAAGGCCAGCAAACATAAATAAGTAGAGCCAAATAATTCAGTCAAGGAGGTAGCACATTTTCTCATGTTTGGGTACTTTCCTCTGTGAGCAAGCTCCAGAACTGTTCATGTGTTCTGGGCTTCAGCTAAACCGTCGGCTGTAGTGTCAAAATCTCCCATTCCGTATGAAAGTGATATGCTTTTTTGTTTGTTTTTGTTTTTGTTTTTTGGCATCACTGCCCTCTGGTGGTGGGAGTGGGAGGCCCAACCTTGGCTCCTGTGGAGCCGCTGCTGGAAATAAACCTCCACCCCAGTGGGCCGCAGTCCTATGCACAACCACTGCGCACAACCACTATGCCACCAGGTCTCAGTCTTGCTTTTGTCTTCTTACATGGTCCAGCTTCCCCACTCATTTTAATATCCTTTCTTAAGTTTAAGGAAAAAAACAAGGTCTAAAAATTGGCAATAACTTAGCTTGTCAGTTTTGCTGCACTTAAGTTGTTTGTGCATAATTCAGTCGAAGGGGTAGCATTTGTTGGTTTGTAGTGTCGAAATGTCCCATTCCAGATACTGTATCTTTTGATAGCGGGACACTATAAGCTTTCTTCACCACATTTGTTTATGTACACATTTGTCTTCAGCACTCATATCGGGAAGTTGGGTACACAATGATATGATTTTTTGTTCTTTGATGCCTGATAACTGATCCCTTTGACCATAGGTTTGAAGGTAAACAAGTGGTTACCTAGCTCAGAAGCAACAAAGCCCACATGGTAGAAGCACAACAGTATGTGTGACCACGAGTTGTTGAAGGGATTACGTATCAGGCTTCAAAGAACTAAAAATTATGTCATTATAAATGAGGGGGAGTACAGATTGGGGATGCAAAGCCCATCTGTAGGTAATGTGACATACCCTTATGGAAGGGTTGAGGGGAGGAAACATACAGTAAGGGTGCAGTGTAGTAATGATGAAACATGCAACTTTCCTCTAGTTCTTAAATGGTCACCCCCACTATTATGATTCCAATTCTACCTTACAAATCTTGCTAGATCAGAGGATGTACACTGGTACAGATTGGAATCAGAAATGTGGGGAATCCAGGCCAGATGATCCCTTCAGGACCATTTGTGAGAGTGATGATACAGGGAGGGTGGCGGGAATGTGAGTAGAAAGGGGGAACTGATTATAAGGATCTACATGTAGCCTCCTCCCTCGGATATGTACAACAGGGAAGTGGGTGAAGCAAGATATCAGACAGTATATGATATGACAAAATAATAATAATTTGTAAATTATCAAGGTTCCATAAGGGAAGGGGAATGGGGAAAGAGGGGGAAATGAAGAGTTAGCACGAAGGACTTAAATAGAAAGCTAATGTTTTGCGAATGATGATGGCAACAAATGTACAAATGTGCTTGGCATACAATGGATGGATATATGGTTTGTGATAAAGAGTTTATGAGCCTCCAATAAAAGATTTAAAAATGCAAAAAAGAAAAACGCCCATTCCGTGTGAAAGTCATACATTTTTGTCTTCTTATTTGGTCTAGGTCCTGCACTCATTTTAATACCCCTTCTTACATTTAAGTGAAAAAAAAAAGAGATCTAACAATGGGCGATAACTTAGCTTGTCACTTTCGCTGCACTTAGCACAGTTGTTTGCGCATGCGTCTGTGATTCCATCTAATTGGCTGCCTGTATATCAATTAAGTAATGGGATTGATGATAGGCTTGTGTTTATTTTTTTACTGCCATGTGATCGACCCACACTGCATTTGCAGTCGACTAGTAGATTGTGATTGATGGATGTACTGAACCCACTGATATATTCGAAGTCCCTGATGCTGAAAGGATTCTGGCACATCAAGTTCAAAGAATTGGAGAAGGCTGAAGAGCCATCTGGCAGAAGCACAGAGAGCAAGAATAAACTTAAAGGTGGAGATGGTTCAGAGTTTTGATTTAGAAGGAACACTAGAGAGACACAACCCGAATCCTCCCCACTGCCTTGGAGTGGATTCTGACTCATCACAGTCCTAGAGGACAGAGGAGAACTGACAACGAATGACACTAATAGATGGTTATGGTTAGACATCATCAAGTCAGTTCCAACTCATGGTAGTTCTCCGGACAACAGAAGCACATCATATGGTCCTACACCGACATCACAAGTGTTTTCATGTTGGGGCCCATTCATTGTTGCCGCCACACTGTGACTCCATCTGGGAGAGGGTCTTCCTCCCCTCTTCTGCTCCTTTTCAGGGACTGGCTGCTCTTAGGAACATGTCCCAACGCCTTTGTTTCGAAGGCACTTTCTAACTATACTTCTTCCCAGACAAATTTGCTGTCTTTTTGGAAATCAATGGTACTTTCAATATTCTTCACCAGCACCATAATGTGTAGATTTTAGCAACTACAATTTTAGAAAGCACTTAGGTAGCATGTGTCCACGTAGTATTGTGTATTTGTTTGTCATCTGCAATCCATCAGGATTGCTTTTTTTTAAGGCAATTCCACGGATATTATCTTGCTCTAAATCAGTGGTTCTCAATCTCCTGAATGCTGCACACTTTAGTAGTTCCTCAGGTTGTGGTGACCCCCCCTCCCCTGCCAATAACAACATTATTTTTTTTTTGCTACTTCATAACTTTAATTTTGCTACTGTTATGAATCAAGTGAGCCCTGTGAAAGAGTGATTTAACTTGCAAAGGGGTTGCCACCTACAGGTTGAGAACTGCTGGTCTAAGTCATAATTTTATGTGTATTTATGCAGTATTCAAGGAGTTTTTTCGCCCTTTCTTCCCCTACTTTATATTATCAACAAAGTAGACAGATCGGACCCATGAAAACCTAAGACAGAATATCCTCAGCCCAAAGCCACTAACAACTCCCCATAGCACCAAAAGTAGTCATCTAGCATATTATAACTACTTTTAGAGCCTCAGTCAATCTCCTTCCACCCCACCACTACTGCTTGGACCCATCTTCCACTACATGCCATCGTATCCACTGTGGTTCAGCCACCCTGGGCCTTCTTGCAGTTTCCTATACATATGTTTTCATCTGAGAGGCTTTGAATTTTTGTTCTCTTTCTCTTTATGCTCTTCCCTCCAATAGCTGCATGACTCCTTTCTTCACATAAGAGACTCACCTTTTTAATTCTCATTTTACATATTTTTCCATAAGTTAAATATCAAAATTGAGGGCGGGGGAAAGCACCTTAGCATTTGAAATATTTGGTATAGAACAGAATTGCATATTTGGACTCATAGGCAAAGACATAGAAGCTTATGTCATTAGCTCAGGGCCACAAAATGTAGAATTATAGTTAATATAAGTTGGAAGAGGTGAGGGAAACAGAACAGAGCATTTTAGCTTTTTAGTATGTTAATATGCCTTTAAAGCAGGGATACATTTTTTTGATATGACTGTTCATCCAGAAGATTTAATTCTGTCACCAGAAACTCATTACTAGGTTTCACCAGCTCCTTGGATGTCCTCCTCTCAAGAGTTCTGGGACCTCTTATTGGCCCTCTGGTTTGCTGGGCCCATTACATGGCCAATTTTCTGGATTTCCTTTCGTTTTCAACCTTTGTAGCTGGGTCCTTCTTAAAGTTTATATTTTCGTACTCTTAGATTCCACTTTGCTTTGTCAGTACAATCTCAAGCAATTCTTTAAGAACAAATGTGGTGTTGGTAAGTTTTATGTGTTGTGGCTCATGTAACAGTGGTTACTCAACAGACCAGCAGTTCGAACCACCAGCCATCTTGTGGGAAAAAGACACAGTTGTCTGTACCCATAAAGATAGATGGCCGTGGAAACTATATGGGGGCAATTCTACTCTGTCCCACAGGCTCACTGTGAGTCAGAAGTAATTGCATGGCAATGGGGTTTGAGTGTGTGAACAAGTCTTTTGAATGTGTGAACAAGTCTCTTGTTACACTTCGATGTTCAAAATAATATTCATTTAGAACTCTCAAAGGCTTCAGCCTTTTCTATTATCCAACATTGCTTTTGAAGTGTGAAACCAATTTCTTCATTCTCCCATTGAAGCGAAATTTTGTAAACTCTTTGGAAGTTATTAGGATCTTCTTCAGAATTCTAGTGCTCTGCAATTTTATGAGAATGCACTAAGATTTCTTCCTTCCCCCCATCCCCTGAACAGCACCAGATGGAATCTTTCAAAATGAAAACTTATAATCCTTGTGCTTATTTGTTTGCTTAAACTTTGGGTCCTTTTTCTCTTGTTTCTTTGATAAACTGTCCTACCTCTTAGAGGAATACCTAGAAAACAGATATTTGGTCCTCCTGGGATTTTTGTGCTGTAAATCTTTCTCTCTAATTTTCTATTTCTTTTTTGTGTGTGTGTGTGTGTAAATCAATTTTTTATTGTGTTCAATTGAGCAGCCTTTTCAGGGTGTGTTAGTTTGGGTAGATTAGAGAAGCAGATACATAGACACACATGTGGATATAAGGGTACAGTTTATATACAAGAGGAATTTTTTGAGATGGTCTGTGCAGCCTGACACACGACAATGTTTTATTACCTTTCTCAAAATTAAAACATAGAAATACTTTTTACAACTTAGGGTGCAGAACTTTCTTTCTTACTCTTCCTCTGCAATAAACAACACCTCTTCCTAGTGTTGTTCAAGGTCTCTATGTTCTATCCATTTGCTCCGTCACATTCTGAAAGAGGTATGTTATCTCCTGTAAGATGGTAGTTTCTGCCAATTTCTGTGATTTCCTAAAGTTTCACACCTAATGTACTTTTAGGTTAGATATGATTTTCCAAGTGTATAAAATTTCTTGACATCTCAGTTTGGAAGAATGTAACTTTAATAAATATGAAATATTCAATTTCGTGCATTTTACTTGAACAAAACCTGATATTAAAATTGCCACCTGATTTCTTCTAATTTCCATTTGTCTATCAGACCTTCACAACTATCTGTTTTCGGCCTCTCGGTTCTTCTAAACAGAGTTCCTGTATAAGTTTGTTTTTCTTCTCTCAGCTCAATTTCAGGCAACTTGCGTCTTAACAGAGAAAAAATTTAATCCATTCCATGTATTACGTTAATTGATTTGCTTGCTCTTTGCTAAATCTTAACTACTTTATTTTATGTTGTATGATTATTTTCTTTCATTTGTTTTCCATTGAGGTAACTTTATTCTTCCTTTCCCCTTCTTTCATTCTCTCTTATTGGTTTGGAACTTCTGCCTCTTACTTAGACTGCACGAGTGGGTAAGAGGGAGCCCTGGGATTAGAGTCGTTACATGTTGGGCTGTGATCCATGTGGTTGGCGGTTGGAAAGCTCGGAGGGAGAAAGCCTGGCGTTTCTACAGCTGTGAACAGGTCCACTCTTGAAAAGCCCCAGGGTTCGCTATGAGTCAGCAGCAATTCCACGTCAGTGCAGTTAGTGCGTAGTTAGTGGTCCGCAGTTGAACCAGCAGCTGCTCTGCAATGGGACAAAAAGGAGGCTTTTTACTCCGGGAAAGTCTCAGAAACTTACTAGCAGTAGTTTTACCCTGTACTGTAGGATTGCTCTAAGTAGGAAAGGATACTGACTTCATTGCCGAGATATGAGGAAATATGGACACTATATTATGTGTGTGTGCACCACTTTAGGATTACGCCTCTCAACAATTTTTGACATACCTTTCCTGCTTTCTTGATGGTCATATTAGATAATGATGGTTTTTAAATGCTCTTTCCTAGTATAAATAAAAATCAACATTAATTCTATTAAAATAATAAATGATTTAAACCTTAATTAATTGAAAATAATTCTATTGGTTCCTGAAATTCAATATTATCATTTTTTGAAGGTAATTTTAAAAAGTTAATCCATTTCATGTATTGTCTTATTTGATTTGATTGTGCCTTTTTTCTCCTCCTCCTCAGCCCCAACATATGCAGGATTTAATCTTTATCTTTCATAATCATTCGTCTGTCAGGATATTGTGAGGGAGGGGAAAGGTGCCTTAAGAAGAACCCTGACTGATTCTTAGGAAGACTGTTGGATATAAAGCACTGTGACTTTCTTTAGTACAGGGAATTTCTTTTATGATATCTTTGATTTGTACTTTCCTTCCACTTTGTGCTCTCCTCTCCTCTTTCCTTTTATGATCCAGTGTTTATTTCCCACCTTCTTCTGTCTGGCCTCCCAGTTTACTCATGTCTCTTCATTTCCTCTTGTCATTGGAACCTTCCTCATGCCTGTCTCCTTTGTTTTCATTCTTCCCCATGTCCCCTAGAAAAATTTCCTCTAAAATTAATTAAAATAGTTAGGATATATATGTATATTTAAAGATCTTTAGTTTCCTACTCTCTCTTTTTTTGAGTGTTACTAATTCTGATAGCTTACCAGGAATCCCTCCCGAATATATATATATATTTTTTATGAATTAAGGTGATGAACATTTCGATTAGATCTGGCAAATGTATAGAAATGGTAATCACTGCAATCACTGTAATAAAGCACACCTCTAGCCAGAGAGAGTGCCCAGGGGATCTAGTCAATAGCATTTTCTATTTTGATTTTCTCATTGAAGTTTATTTGTGTTTGTTTTGTTTTCATTGTTGCTGTTCTTGGTTGCCTTTCAGTCATTCTCCTTTCATTCAGTAAAATATCTGTGAGACTGCTTCATATTTCTGCAGCTCTCAGTTCCTTTGCCTTCTTCCTTTTCTCTTTCTTCTTCTCTTTCTCTGTGAACTACTTTCCTTTTGCTTGGGACTATTATCTTTAGCAAAGCCAAATATTCTTTTAGGAAGAGCCCCTTTGTTTAATGAGGCTAATCATGTTGCTATCTCCTCTTCCTATAAAGACACACACCTCTACTTCATCCATAGGGTTCTCCAAAGTTTTCTGAAGGTGCCTTATTATTTCTTGCCTCCATGATGGTTAGGTGTTTGCTTTCCATAACATTTTTTCCCCATGATGTTTAGGGTTTTTATTTTTTTTTGCTTTCCATGACATTTTTTTTCAAACCTGGATGAGAGAATATTCAAAATTTATAAAGAATGCTAAATTGTATTCCAAATGACTGTGCCAATTTATATCCCTAAAAAGCAACATTCTGGAATTCCAACAGTTATCTGCCAACTTCTTATATTGTGATATACAGTGATATTACAAACTACGCCCATTGCTGTTTCAAATACCAGCAGATTCACCCAGGGTGGATGAGTTTTAGACTAAAACCGCCTAAGCAGAAGAATTTCATGATCTAATCTTAAAAATACTGGCCAGGGAAAACACTGTGGATCACAAGGGATCATTGTCTGACATAGTTCTGGAAGACAAATCCCTCAGTTTGGAAGGCTTTCAAATATGACTGAGAAAGGGCTACCTCCTCAAAGTAGAGTCAACTTTAATGGTGTGGATACCATAAAGCTGTCAGAACCTTCCTATACTGATTTGGCACAGCTCAAAGAGAGAAGAACCAACTGAAGCCATCCATTAATACTTAGAAAATAAAAATGTATGATAGGAAGATGAAAAGATTTCAGAAATGAAATGAAATGCATAAAGATCAATATCTTAGGCATTGATGAGTCCAGATGGACTGGTCTTAGCATTCATCATCAAAGCAGAACAATTCTATATTTATATTGAAGTACAACACTTCCAATGATAGGATAACATCATTATCCTATGGGGAAAACTAGTTGATAAGATAATTAGTAAAGTTAAACACCAACCACTCAAGCCAATGATGAAGAAATTGGAGATGCGTATCTACTTCTGTAGTGTGAAATTGATCAAACTTGCAATTGAGAGGCGCTGGAGGTTACCAATGATTGGAAAGTGAAAGTTGGAAACAGAGAGGAAGAATCAGTAGGAGGAAAATATGACCTTGGTGAGAGAAGTGATGGAAGAGATTGGATGATAGAATTTTGTGATATCAATGGCATTGATTTTAGAAACAGCATAAATAGCTGCTCTACACATGGATTTCACCATATGGAATGTACATGATGAAAATGACCTCATTTGTGAAAAGAGGTGATGGAGATGTGCAGGATCTTCCTTCAGAACGGGGTAAGGGGACAACTGTGGAATAAGCAATCATTTGCAAGTTCAAGTTGAAACTGAAGAAAAAGCAAAGAAATTCACAAGGTGCAACATACAACCTAAAGTATGTATCATCTGAATTAAGATGATCTTTTAAACAGTTAGATGCATTGAACACTAATTCCTAAGACTAGATGAGCTATGGGAGGAACATAAAGAACATCATGCATATGAAAGTAAAAAAAGATCATTAAAAAAGCAAGCAAGAAAGAAACACAACAGAAGTGGATGTCAGAAGAGACTCTGAAACTTGTTCTTACATATACAGTAGTTAAGATAAAGTAATGTAGTGATCAAATAGAGTAATTGGACAGAAGATTCTGAAGGGCAAAATAAAGTAGTGTAATGAAATGTGCCAAGAGCTGGAGTTAGAAAACTAACAGGGAAGAACACAGTGGCATTCTTTAGGCAAAAAGAACTGAGGAAAGAAAAAAATCAAGCCTTTAGCTGTAATATTTTATATATAGGGATAACATTGATATGCAAGAAGCAACAGAAGATACTTATCTATTCCAGCATTACTTTGCAGGTTACAGATATTGCACGATTATGTTTCTAACAATATTTGCATCTGTTGTCCTTAAATCATGCACTCTTCCCAGTATCATCCCTTGCCTCCATCCTTTTTGTTTGTTTGACTACTTCTCTAATGCAGTTATTCTCAAGTGGGTTGTTACCCCTTTGGTAGTCGAAGGACCCTTTCACAGAGGTCACCCAATTCATAACAGTATCAAAATTACGGTTAAGAAATAGCAATAAAAATAATTTCATGGCTTGGGTCACCACAACATGAGGCATTGTATTAAAGAGTTGTGGCATTAGGAAGGTTGAGAATCACTGTAAATGAAATACTCCTATCCCCTTCACTTAAGCTAATATGTCTACCCTCTAGGCAGTAATTAATTTTCCTTTCTCTTCCTGGCCATGACAGCCATCAAAGAATGGTTATTTTTGTGAGACATATCTTATATTTAAAAAATAGTAATCTCAAACAACACTTACCATCTTTGGGTTGACGAATTTTACTCAACATCTACCACCTTGAAAATAAAATAGCTAAATAGTGCCCTGCTTCCTGTACCAACTGCTTTGATAAAGATCACTTTAGAAGGTCCTGGATAGAGTGGGCCAAAAACTGGGGAACAAAGCTCAAAATTATAAAACAGACCAGCTTACTAGTCAGAACTGGTGGAAACCCCACGACTATGGCTTTTTGTCACCTGTCAGTTCTGGAACTGAACTCATCTCATGACTCAAGTTTTTGTTATAAGGTAAACAATATCAACAGTATAATACATACAACTTAGAATATTCAACCATTTAAGAGCAAAAGAGCAAAATTTTCCAAGGACAAAATCCAGAGCATTCGGGGAAAAAGAATGGAAACAAGAAACACAAGGACAGAGTGGGGTAAGTTACATGACATCTGAGTGAATTGCAATGAATGAGTTGAAGCAGAATGTGTATGAATTGTTGAATGCACAATGAATGATCTCTGTAAGCCTTTACCCAAATCACAATAAAATGTTAAACATAAAATTTGTAAAAGATAGGAGGAGTGCCCAGAGTCATTGCACCAAAACAGCTGTTTAATGAATAACTAACTCAAAAGGCAGCATATGATCAAGAACCATTGATATTGCATTACAGGCAGAAATACAGGTGATACTGAAAGCACTAATGAAAGTTCAGACCTCAGGATTTGAAAGAATACCTATAGTAATGTTTCAACAAGGGCTCACCTGCATATGCCAGGAAATTTGGAAGCTTCCACCTGACTAAGAGTGCGAGAGAACCATATTCAGGTCCATTCCGAAGAAAGGTCATCTAACAGATGGGGAAAACTATTGAACAATATCACTAATCTCACACACAAGTAAACATTTGCTAAAAATAGTTTAAAAACCACATCATTATTATATTAATGAGGATCTGTCAGCAATTCAAGCTGGATTCATAAGAGGACATGGAACAAGGGATAACATAACTGATGTGGCTAAAACAGAGAATGCCAAATATATATTTCCCAGTGTTTTGTTGACTCTGTAAAGCCAGTCGACTGTGTGGGGCAAAACAAGTTATGTGCTAGATAGCAAAGAATGAAAATTCCAGAAAGCTTAATTATATTCATACAGACCTAGGCATCAATTTCAGGGGAAAATCCTTAGAACCAAATCATGGGTCACTTACTACCTGCTTAAAACCAGGGAAGATATGAGTCAGAATTTACCCTTTTACCATCTTTATTGAATCTATATACTGGTTAAATAATCCAAGAAGTTGTACTATATGAAGAAGAACAGGGTATCAGGACTGAAGGAAGAGTAATAAATAGTGTGCAATATGCAGATGATACAACCTTGCTTGCTGAAAATGAAGCAGACTTAATGATAAAGAACAAAAGAAAACCAAAATATTAATGATGAACCAATAAGCAATGCTATGATAAAGGGAGAAAATATTGAAGTTGTAAATGAGTTCAAGTCAATGCCCATAGAAGCAGTAGTCAAAATTTAATGACATATTACAAATGACAAGTGACATATTGCACTGAGGAAATCTGTTTGCTGCAAAAGATATCTTTAAAGTGATAACAAGCGGAGGTGTTACTTTGAAGACTATGTACACTAAGCCCAATCTATGGTGTTTTAAATGTCCTCATATGCATGGGAATGCTGGACAGTCAATAAGGAAGCCTAATGAATTGATGTCTTTGAATTAGGGGATTTCTGAAAAATACTGAATATACCATGGGCTGCCAGAAGAATAAACAAGTACTCCTTGGAAGGGAGGATGCTGACAGTTTCCCTCACATACTTTGGACTTGTCCTTAGGAGAGACCTGTCCTTAGACAAGGATATCACGCTTGCTAAAGAAGAAGGTCAATGAAAATGAGAAGACCCTCAAGAAGACGAAGAGTGACTCAGTGACTGCCACAATGATCTTAAACAGAAGAATGGTTGTAAGAGTTCTAAAATTGGTGGTTATGATGATTGCAAAAGCTCTTTTAATTTGCTTAAACCATTGAGTTGTGTGATATGTGAATTAATATGTGTCACTAAAACTTAAAAAAAATGCTGTTAAGTATAGTGCAAGACTGAGTAATCCTTTGCTGTGTTGTACATAGTGTCACCAGGAGTTAAAATGGACAATGACACCTAACAACGCTAACCTACTTTCTTTCCAGCACTTGGCATAACTAAGTAGCCTCAGTTTTCCCAACCGAAAGGGGGCAAATTGTACACCAGTGTCTTCTAGTTGTGCTTTGCTGATTTAATGAGGCTGAGCATCTTTGTAAGTGTTTATGTGCTCTTTCTAAGTGACCTTCTGTGAAAAGCCTGTTCATGTCTTTTGTCCATACTTTCTATTAGAGTTTCCTCATATTGCATATATATTTTGTGTACTCGACTTTTGTTGCTTATAGGTATTATAGAAATCTCCTCAAGTGGCTTTTATTGTTTTTCCCTCCACCATGGTCACTGTTGAATTTTAATTTAAGGTTGATAAAACTATAACTATTTTAAACTTACTTCTCTCAGTATGTTGCTTAAGATATTTAAACATCTCAAGGTTTTAGGGATATTCTTTTATAGACATATATATTTTTAACATTTTAAGTTTTTTCTGTTTCATATAAGTTGCCAATTCACCAGGAATTTTACTTCTTGTTTGGTGGGTATAGGAATTCATATTTCTTTAGTTATAATTATTCATCAGTTTGATTCATAGTCATCTATAATAGTGCCTCTTCCATAGATCAAAACCCCATCTATATCAGAGTCTCTCACATTGTTGTTAATTCTGTCAGGATCATTTTGTTTTAGTTACTGCTTTTTATAAATGACAGGCTAACAAAATCCTTGTTGAAATATGTATTTTAATGTTTTTATATAACTAACAAATTTGGGGAGGACTATTAGAATTTTCTTTAATTAAATCTTGATGCTAATGAGTTTCCTGACCCTTAAACATGGTATTTATCCCCATTTGAATACCTACCATATACATACTTGTGCATAAGCTGAGTTTTTCCAGCACATTTTTAATGCAGTTTCTATGGTAAAATTAGGTGCCTCGGCTGATATTCTGCTTGGCTTAAACTCAAGTATATATGGATTTAGTGAATGTTTTTACTGTCTTTCAGCTTGTTTCATTTATATTGATGTGTCCATTTTTATTTCTATATGTTCTATTTATGTGTTCTCTTTTTCCTAGATCATCTCACCTGAAATAGATAGGATGATTTACTTTTACAAAGAGGCAGCTTTTGCTGGTCTTCTCTATTGAGTATATACATTTTACAGTTCATTGAATTTTCTTATCTTTAATACCTCTATGGTACTTATATAATTGTCAATTTAAGGATTAAACTTGTAGGGGTGGAGTCTAGCCTGTCAATCAGATCATAGCCAATAAGTCCGCTGTGGGCATGGCCTTCTCCTGAGGAATTCCGCTGTGGACATGGCCTTCTCCTGAGGAATTCCGGGAAATCCAGTACTTTCTCCTCAGAGGCATGAGACACCTCCGTCACTCTGTTGACTCTATTGGAGACATTGCAGCTGACAAGACACGTAGAACTACCCTAGTGTCCTGAACCGGACAAGTCATATGGATGTATCCAGACTTCTAAAGTCCGAGAAGTCACAGAGAGACGCCTGCCAGTGCCAAGACGCTGCCACTGGGTCCAAAGACTTTCTACCCACCAACTTGTGATCAACCTGCATTTGGCTTCATTGCATGTCTTTTGTGAGTCTGCAGAGGACTTAGTAGATTGGTATTGGACCTATGAGTTAATATCAGATTTATGGTCTTGGATTGGACTGGATTGGGATGTTTTCTCAATGATCAATTGCTCTTGAATATGTCTTTTTCTTACACACATATGTGTGTTTATGAATTTGTTTCTCTAGTGTACCCAAACTAACACAACCTCCTTTCTTGTACCTTTGCTGGGGATATTTTATTGTTTTTCCACTAATGCATTGAAGTGAGTGTTTACTAATATTTTCTCTCTCTTGTAAAATAATTATTTAAGTTTATGATTTTACTTCATAGAGTGTAGCCAAAATGCTGTTAAGCTTTAATGTGTAGTGTATTTATCATAACTCAAGGAATTAAAAATTTCCACTATTTCTCTGATTGATGAGCTATTTACTAGTTTTTATAATATAACAAAATATATGTAAATTTTGAATGCATATATTTTGATGGAATCAGAATCATTTTATCAGGAAATATGGTACTTTTGGAGCACATTCTTTGAATATTTCAATATTAATTTTGTGAGCTTAACCATGGTTAATATGTGTAACTACTCGTGTGTTTTTCTGAACCATTTTCTTTAGAGTTAATACAGATATCATATCATTCCATAGTGCTGTCACATAGCACTTTTGTACATTTATCTCACAATCAGTTTCAAAACATTCTCTTCCTTCTTCACCTCCTTGATTTTTTTTGCCATTAGGTGCATGAGTCTATGTAGGTCCAATAGGTCAATTTTGTTAACTGTACTGATAACCCTTTCTGTATTTTGTTTAGTTGTGCAACATTTAGAAACTGACATAGACATCTCTGGTGTCACATTGGAATGAAGCAATTATTGCCCTGTAATATTACCACTTCTATAAAATTTACTAGATTTCTTTTCCTATGTACATAAGAGTTTATTATTGCTGTAGATTACTGGTAAATCCCATCTCTATCTAGTAATCATTCATATCTCTAATGTTAATAATTTGAAAAATACTTTTTGTCTGCATTAGTACAGTCTGCCCAAGTTCCTTTTGATGAGCACATATTTGATTTTTATAGTTTTCAAATGGCTATATCAGTCTTATATATTATGTCCTTATGTTGTATAAATATTGCCTGTAAATGGCATACAACTGATTATTTAAGACCTGATGATCTCTTTATGGAATGAGGGTTAAACTGTTTTTAGAAGATTTTACATAAACATGGGTTTGTTTATGTAATCTTCCTTTTGATTTCTATTTATTGAATATATTCTGTCCACTTTACTTTTCCCATTTTTTTGAAGTTTGAGTTTTTGAGGACTCAATTATTTGATCTTCTTTGCTTTACTGTGCCTTTACTGATTCATCATGTTTATACTTTATTTCTCTCCTCTTAATGATTACATAGAGATATTTCCTGAGGCATGTATATTTAGATTTTAAAAGATTTAAAGTTGAATAAGTAAATTTCCTTAACTCAAGAGTATTAAAAAAATCTTATCTGTATGTTATTGGTATTCCACCTTGGGTTCTTTCACAGACCACACACATACGTGCACTCATGCATGTGCACACACACTCTGCGAGTTAGTGCAATTTTCTAGAGATAATATTTTCTTGAGTATATCTTTCTACTTAGCATTTTATCCAATTGTCATTCATTTCAATTCACTCCTTGACCTAATTTTTAGTCCCAAAGCTACAGTGGTAAATATCAGTTGATGGTAACTTTTGTTTTCAATTAATTAAAAACCTATTTCCACTTTTGTTCTATAAAGATTCTGTTCAGAGCTATACAATTCTATTTATATCTTGTATTCTGTAGTTTCATTAAAATATGTCCATATTTGCATTTTAAACATTTATTTATTGGGGGAAATGTTGCTTGTCTTCAATCTGTGGGTCCATGTATTTCATCATTTCTAGAAAATGTTGATTTACTAACTTATCTAATATTGCCTTCCTTGCATTTTCTTCATTTTCC
Organism: Nesogale talazaci; assembly: GCA_004026705.1. Classification (NCBI taxonomy): domain Eukaryota; kingdom Metazoa; phylum Chordata; class Mammalia; order Afrosoricida; family Tenrecidae; genus Nesogale; species Nesogale talazaci. Next base: position 53,852 of record PVJH01004062.1, on the reverse strand, counting down.
CCTTTGGGGATTTTGTTAAATAGGTGAACTTTATTGTTCTATCTGAGTTTCATTCTTGAATTTCCTCTATCTTTTTAAACTTGGAATTTTCTTTAGTGATGTCTTCAAGCATTGGAATTCTTTGTTTGGTTACCAAGATTTTATTATTTAATTCATCCATAGAAATTCCTTTTACTTCAATATTTTTAGTTGTAAAGTCCTATATTTGTTGTTGTTGCTTTCTCTTTGTAAAAATCTGAGTTTTTTTTAAACTTGAGATTTCTTACTCAAGTTTCTTGCTCATCTTTATAAAATTATTCCACCCATTTGTTGAAATACACTCTGCATAATAATTAGATGGTCTGCATCTCACAATTCCGTATTTGTGGAAAGCTTGGTGGTACTTGAGGGGTCTTGCAACTCTGACTTACTGTGACTGCTCTGATGACTTTCCTCCTTGGCTCCTTTTGTCTACTGGGAAGAAGGAAGTCTTTCCATTTTTCTGGCTATTCCTTAAAGGCATATTCACATGTATAGTAATTAGGGAAAAAAAAACCCACCCCAAACTCAAACCCTTTGTTCTCAGGCTGTCAGAGTTCAAATACTAGAACTAAATCTAGGAACTTTTCAATATTGCTCAACCTGTTTCTGTTTACTTATTCAGAAAATAGGTATGAGGATTTTTATTTGTTACTCATTCATTAAAGATGAGAGACAATTAGATGGAAAGGGAGAAAACTAGTGAAGTAAAACATGCGCCCCAATGGCTACCTGAAAATTAGAATTGCAGTTTTTAGTAATTGGGGAAATTGTTGGAAGAGCAAAATTTGAAACTACTAATTTGGGACTAGTAAAGTCTAAAATGTCATGAAATATTCAAATGAAAGTGTTGGCTGAGTGACTGGGATGCTTGAGATGTGAGTTCAGAAGCCAGGCCTATCCTGGAATCAAGTTTTTGAGGGTGTCAACCTGTAAGTGAACTTTGAAGCAAGGAGTTGCTACAATTTCTCCAATGAAGAGAAGACAGGTTGAGAGGAGAAAGTCAGAGGAGTGCAGACTGGGGTACTTTTAATACTCACAAGATGGGAAAATGAATAGGAGAATGATAAAAAGACTAATGAGATCTGGAAGTTTGAAGAAAATCCTGATGGTGTTGTGTCCTAGAAGCCAAATGACAAGTGCTATGGGGAAAAGGGAATGATCAATGGTGAAAGGTTGCTAAAAGGTCAAGTAATATGAAAACTGAGAATTGACTATTGGATTTCACAATGCAGAGGTCCAGGTGACCTTTGCTAGAGTATTATGTAGTAAACGGAATTTACCTCACTGTACTGTTGAAAGGAGCCATGTCCAGTACGTGGCATGGCATAAGCATCTAGTAACTATAAGTATCATGTTCATCTGTTTGGGTTCAGTTTCTACTTTCTTTGCATGAAAAGCAGCCAAGAAGAATGTGTGGTGTACTCACTCATCTGCCTGACAGACCTGAGCTCTCTCTCCCTCTCTGATAAGTAGACAGATGAGGTGGTCTCCTGCTGTTCTTCTTGTGACTTAATGCACTGTAGCTGTTGACTAGGCCATGGATGTAGGTCATTATGTCCCTTTCTCTTCAATATAGCTCTGAAGCATGTGATACATGATAATCAGGTGCTGGAAACCCAAAGACTGTCGTCCTCAAGTGGTATGCTTGCCATCTGCTCATGTTCTAAGACAGAGAACCCAGTCCCAAAATTATACCTAATGAGAAATGAGATTGGATTCAAAATAAGGAACAGATGAATCCATTATCTAGTCATTTCTGTCACAGGAAGACAATTAACCACAGGGTTCAGCACTTCCCTATTCAAGGGATATGCTTGCAATCCAAGTTAGGCCACTCAGAAAATAGATTTTGAATGACTCTCAATTAAAGTTGCATTCCATTACAAATCACCCCTAACAAAGCTCATTATCATTGATGCATAGAAACTGCATATAGTGTTTCTGAGACTGTACATTTTTATAGGAATAGACAGCGTCATTTTTCTTCTACAGACAGACTAGTGGGCTTGAACTGCTGACCCTGTGATCATCAGCTCCACACTTATAGCACACCATGACCATAGTTTCTTAGAGGTAGCAGAAAGCATTAATCAATGACTTAAATAAGGAAACAGGCACCGCAATAAGAAATTCTGGAATAGCACAGAACAGGGGTACCATTAGGATGCTAACTAACTAGTACAGGGGTACCATTAGGATGCTAATCTTTTATGTTCTGTACTGCCATCTTTCGTGTGTCATTGTAGTTCTCTTCATCATCGCTTGGCTACTGTACCTCTAATTATCTTTACTCCTTCTAGAATTAAAGAAGGTAGAAAGTTAATGGTTGCAAAAACCATGCTCACCACTTGAACATAGACACCTTTCAGTGGGAAGCAGAAAAATTAAGAATGTTCATTTCCTAACTTCTAGCAAAAAAAGAAAAGAGAAGAAATTGGAATGACTGCTGAGTGAACACCTTTCTGCTTTCACAACTGAAATGTCGGAGCTGATCCATCCAAAATGTAACTGTGATTCTTTTTTACCTTTCTTTTAACTTTGTATTACGATTTGAGAGAAAGCTCACTGAGCAAATTGGTTTCCCATTAAATAATTAGTCCACATTTTGGTTTGAGACATGAATTGCAGTTCCCACAATGTAGCAGCATTCTTTCCACTGCTTTCTTGTGTTTACTCTTTGCATTGATCACTTTTTCATATCCATCTCTACCTCCTGAGCTTTATACTTAGGAGAATGCAGCCCTTTGATCCCCAATGGCTGGATGTTCTTATGAGTGCTTGCCTCCCTGATGCTATTATTCACCATAGAGGACTGTTTATTATTTGACAGAAAGTTGAACAATCAGGGTGACTTAATGAGTTAAAGGGTGACTAAGGGTCACTTACTCTTAGGGTCCCACCCCTCTCTACCAGGCCAATAAGCCTAGTTTTTTTAATTTGTGCATTGTTCCACAATTACTTCCATTCTGTTGAGCACCTCATATGGCGATCCCATTCAGAGCAGTTGGCAGTGATGGGTAGTGATCACCTAGGTCTAGAGTTCATGTGGTCCATTAGTCTTTTGAAGTCAATCGTTTAATTTTCTTTAATCTTTGCTCTCTATGGGGAAAGGTCAAGATTTACACATACACAGCAATTCAAAAGCATTCAAGACCCCCGTTCCTTCTTACCAAAGTCGGGTATAACATGTCTTTATGGACTATGTTATGCCAATTGACCTGGAAGGGTTTTGACACTATGGTTGAGAGCCCTGAGACAGAGTGACTCATTTTCTTACTTGAGTTGCTTGGTTAAATCTAGAAATTTTCATAATTGTCCTTTCATGCTCTACTTTATTCATGAATATATTTGCGGCACATAGAGAAATGCCCTGTGTCAAACCTGTATATATTCTAGGGTGCACTCTCACTCTCCTTCCCATGCCTGTTTGGTTTTTAAAATCTATGTATCCACTATTATATTGTTATCACTACCTCTATTTCAGGGTTGTGTGTATGCAATAGTATTTGTCTTTGTTGCTTACAACTCTGTGCACCTCCCAGTGTATTCTCTTGACTTGATCATTTTGTGGTGACCTCTTCACTGGTATACACTGCATTTTCCTTCACCCAAGCTATACCATGTAGTCACTATTTTTGCTATGTTGCTATGATGATTTACACATTCACATCTTTGGTTTTCTATATTTAGTTTAGTAGGCTTATATCTTAACTGATTTTCAAAGTTATTTAATGAAGTTAGTTGATTTTCATCATGAGTTTTACTCCCAGGTTCTTTTCTACTCTATAAGGGATTACCGCGATTCAGGGGCCAACTCAATGGCAGCTGACAATAACAAATATAATAGCCATTTTTGCTTTGGGTTTGGAAATTGAAGCTCAGAGTAATCGAACAACTATGCATTGATGACAAGCTATTAAGGAGTAGATGTGGAATTGGAACTCAGAACTCTCTGGTTCAAACCCCCATGCTCTGAATACTCTTCGACACTGCTTACTGCTTATGTCCTCTGTCCATAGATTCTCGTGGCTTGTGAAGTCAGTAGAGTGTTTATAAATTATTTTAATGTCATTTGATCTGGAAATCTCCTAAATTTTCCATTATACTTAGGGGAAATTTTGAGTGACTATGTAACTTTTAGTTGGCAGCTTTTTGTTTAGTTGTTTTGAGGGTATTTTATATATGCCATTCTTTTGGAATTTACTAGATGGCAATGAATTTTTTTTTGGGGGGGCGCATCACTACCTCTGGTGGTCGTGGGTGCTACTCAGTCCTGCTCCTGAGAGCCGCTGCTGGATTTGAACCGCCAAGCCTGCGCATTGCAGTCCTGCACTCAACCACTTATGCCACTGGGGCTCAGCCCGAATTTGTTTTTTAGGCTTAGGTTTTCTTCTTGTCCTCATGGTTTCTTCTGGGAAAGCAGAGTTCAGTGCTATGGTTTCTCTTATGTAGGTGACATTTTGCTTTTCCCAGGCTACTTTGGTTTTACTCTATTTGTTCTATTTTATCCTATTTATTCTACTTAGAGTTTCTTTTAATTTCTTAAGTGCATATCTTCTCATCTTTTATGAAATTAGGAACATTTTTGTCCAATAAATCTTTGACAGCCTTCTGTGTTTTGTATTATCTCTCACCCTGTTTGGGGATTATGATAACATGTAGTGTAAATTATCCCTCTTGAAAATGTCACCCATAACTTATTGGCTTTCTTAATTATTTTTTCCTTAGTATTCCTATAAGAGACAAATATTAAAATATTTGTCTTCAATATCATGAATGCTGTTTTACATTGATTAAATTCTACTTCTATGCCCTGGAAATACATTATCTCCTGACATTTTAGTATTTGTCTTTGGGTTTTTATTTACCATTAATTTTTATTACTTCTGATTTTCATTTATGTTGTTATTTTGTTATTCCATTATTTTTCTAAGTCATTTAAAGTTTTGGCTGTATTTTCTGTGGGTTTGTCATGATTTCCTTGGTTTTGTCTTTTGGCCCTTGATATCTTTTTAGTATGCTGAAATGGCCTAAGTTTACATTCATTTAAATTTCTTATTAGGTAGTTCCAATTGCACTTCTTTTTCTATATGATTTTCTGTTTCTGTATTTGGGTCAATTTTGGTGCCATTTTCTCCTTATGTGTGTATTCAACAGTGAGAAAAAGAATTACTTGTTGTCTCTGAAACATTGTGTGATTATTGGTTTCATTAATTAGTTCTATATAAGTTTGTGTCAATCTTATATTTTACTGTTTAAATATGTCTGGCTAATAACATGATCATGTTACTCTGATCACTAGTTAGGCAATATTAGGGACTCAGCATCTGTCTTTTGTTGAATTGGCACATTTCTAACAGTCATATAGAGTAACTGAGTGCCAATGGCGTGGTGTTCTCCATCTGTCACCTTGATCGTAGGTGCTGTAGTTTAGGGTGGCACACTCTTAGTGAGCAGGGATGGTGTGCATGGCTCAGTAGAGTTGGTGATGCATAATTGATTTGGTGTATGTGTGTGCAAAAATAAGAGGAGGGAGAAGAAAAAGAACAGAAAACAACGGGAGAGAAGAAGGAAACAAAACAGAAAGAGAAACAAAATGTAATGCAGTATTGGTGCCAATTAGCTGCCAAACCTGGGTAGAAAGGAGGAATGGTATTCACTCTTCGAGGTTCATATGTACTGTGAAAGAGCTAAAGAAGGGTGCTGCTGGCTGTAAAGGTGTTGAGGGGTATGGGATGTGGCATGCATGTCATGGGATCATGCATTGCCTCAGACACAGGGACGGCTGACCACAGGGAAAGGGGGAGTGAGGTGTCCACTTAGCAAGATATTTTTTAAAGGAGAGGAAACAAGAAGGAGGAAATTAGAAAAGTGAAAACAACAACAACAAGAAACTGTGGAAGAATAATAAAGAATTATGAATAAAGGGGAAAATAGAAATCAGAGACTCAAACATTTATGGTAAGTCAGCATGGACTTCTCTGCAGGAGCAAGTGCCTCACAGAGGACTCTGAGGGAGCACCGCCGACGGTGGACACCATGGGAGCCAGGCACGGGACATACAGGATAAACTAAAACAATGTGCATTATGGAAGGAGGAGGAAGAGAAAATGGAAAACACACAGGTTAAAAGTAAAGAACTGTAACAGAAGAACAAAATTAAAGCAATATAGTAGCAAGTTTGACTGTTCATCAGGGCCACAGTGAAAATGGAGTGCTTCCCCAACAGAAGCATGCATTGCTCAGATCGGAGGCAGTGGCGGACACTGATGACCAAGGAAGGTGTGGGGATATAACAATGACTTCTATGCATCAAAAGGAGAAAAGAAATGGGGAGTGGAAAGGGTAAAAAAAAAAGGCAAGGAGACAAGGAAAAATTGGTGGGCAAGAGAATAACTGAGAAAAGAAGAAATATGAAAGGAAGGAAAAAGGCAGGGTGGATGTAGAGAGATGGGGAGGGATGAGGAAAAAAAGAAAAGAAAAATAGAGGAAGAGGTGCTCCATTGACCATGTTGGGAGGTTTGCACAGCTGCCACGTGGGAGAGGAAGGCTGCACCTCTGACCACTGTGAGGCGGACAAGGTGCAGGTGCAGGGGGTTGTCCCACCCTCCTGGCTTCTGATCCTTGATGCAGTTGCAGGTTCACACCTGGTGAGTAGCACCAGCTATCTATAAATGGTATTGTTGGCTAGATTTTTTAAAGCATATTCCTTTTAGTGTAGAGAACCCTACTGATTTGTGTACGTTGATCTTTTACTCACAAGGTTGCTAACTTTTACTGTTAGTTTGAGCAATTTTCTTGTGGAATTTTTAGCACAAAGGATCAAGCCATCTGCAAACAGAGATAGTTTTACTTCTTCTTTTCCAAGTTAGATTGCTTTTATTTCTCTTTCTTGTCTGATTATTCTGGATAGGGCTACAGGATCATGATGAGTAAGAGGGGTACCAGTGGACTTCCCCACCCCACTCCTGTTTTCAAAAGTGAGGTTCCTGACCTATTTCTGTTGAATACAATGTGGGTTGTTGGTTTTGCATATGTAGTGCTCCTAATTATACTGAGGGATTTCCCTTCTGTTTGCATTTTGCTGAGAGCTGGTTGTCAGGATAGAGTTTTGAATTTTATTGAAAGCATTTCCCACAATAGTTGATATGATTGTATAATTCTTTTAATTTTTTATATTATGATGATTAATTTTGTGACCTTGAACCGACTTTGTAATTATGGATTACAGTTCATTTGATCATGATGTATGATATATATGTATACACACATATGTTATATATGTTACTGAAGTATGTTGGTTAGAATTTTCTGGAAAAAAATTGGATCTGCACTTATGAGAAATATTGGTCAGTGAATTTTGTGTATGTGGTGGTTTATGATATAGCAGGGTTATTTTTGCTCGCTTCATAGAAAGTGCATCCAGTAGTGTTCCTTTACTCTTCTGGTTTAAAGCGACTGAGTAGGCTGGAGTCCACTCTCTGAATGTTTGATTACATTCTCTAGGACAGTTGTTCTGGGTCTTCTTGTTGTTGCCAGCTTTTTGTAGTTAGCAACCCAATGCTTAACCATTACATCACCAAGGAAAGTCAGTTGCCAGATTTTTAATGATGTTTCAATGTCTTTTTTTGTAATACCCCAACTAAACAAAATCAAGACTCACTGCCATCGAATCAATGGCACAGCAACCCTCTGCCAGGTGTAACTGCTCCTTTGCATTTCCAAGACTGTGACTGTTTGTGGGAATAGAAAGCTCTGTCTTTCTCATGAGGATCAGCTGGTGGTTTCAAACTGCTTAGCTCAGGGATTGGCAAACTCAGGGTTTGACCAAGAGTCAATCCTGTCCCTCCTAACATCTTTAAAATCATCCAAGAGCCTTAGATATGATTTTCCAAACAAATGATATCACTGTGATCTGAAATAATAACCTTCAAATGTTTTCAGTGTGACTTCAGAGCAGCACGTTCACTCTGAAAGAGCCACAGGTGGCTCTTGTGTCGCAGTTTACTGACTTTGCAGATGGCAAACTAACTTGTAAATATGGTGCCACCAGGCCTGTCTAAATCTTGCTGGTCTATTTACATCTAACACCTCTGTGGTAGTTTGGGGGAGATAATGTGTTTCTAGGAATTTATCCATGTTGTCTAGGTTTTCAAATTTGTTGGAGCACACATTTTAAAAAATATTCAGTATTTATTTTCTCTTTTTCTGGTGGATGAATTGTAATGTTGTCCAGTTAAATTTTAATTTGGTTATTTGCCTATTATGCTTTTTTTTGCCTCCTTTGTTCTTAATATAGCCAGGAGTTTGCCTCTTTTATTAATCATCTTTAAGCACCAATTCTGGTTTGTTGATCCCTTCTATTGTTTGTGTATTTTTGGCTTATATTAGTTTCTTTATTCTATTAGATTATGGATTATTTTGCTCTTACTTTACTATTTGTTCAAGTTTTTAGAATAGCCTTATAATTTTGAATCTTAATGTAGGTATTTATTGCTATACATTTCCCTCTGAGTACTGATTTTTCTGTGTCCTGAACATTAATATATTGTGTTTTCACTTTTGCTTGATTCCAGCTAACTTAAAAAAATACTTTTGATTGGGTAATAAAAACTTACATAATAGACCTTTAGTACTGTTATTTAATATATCGGCATTTCTCCCTTATTTTTATAGAAGCTGGTTCTAGATTTTGGTTTATGACCTAATGCAATGTTTTGTATGACTTCAATCTTTTGAAATTTGTTGAAACTTTTAAATGTCATAGCATATTGTCTTATTCTAGAAATTGATCCATGTCCTCTGAAGAAGAATGGACATTATTCTTGTCTTAGGGAGAGTGTTATGTCTATAGGTCTAATTAGTTTTACTTTTTAGTGTTTTTTTAAGTTCTCATGTCCTCAGTGTTCTTTTTACATGGTATGTAGATAATTGAAAGTGGTTTGTTGAAGACCCTACTATTTCTACTATCTACTTCTCTTTTATTTGAGTCCATTCTTGTGGTGAATTGCTATGGGTATGATGCATATACATGTGAATAAGTAAAGTTTTTTGACACAATTTTAATGTAGTTTTTTTGTAAAATTAGGTTCCTCAGCTTATATTTGGGTCAGCTTATACTCGAGTATGTATGGTGTAAATATTTATAATTGTGAGGTCTTCTTATTGGGTTGATCTCATTGTTATGTGATATACTTCTTCATCTCTTCTAATAGATTTTGATTTAAAACCCCTTTTATCTACTATCAGTGTGGACATCCTGGTTCTTTTTGTGTACTGGTTGCTTGAGATATTTTCCCCCTTCCTTTTAGTTTTTTGTGTGTCTTTACGTCTAAGGTGTGCTTCTTCAAGACAGCAAAAGTTCAAATCATGCTTTGTTTGTTTTTAATCCATTCTGTCATACTTTGCCTTTAGCATGGGCATTTAAACTGTTTGAATTTAAGATTATTATTGAGGGGTAAGGGATATTTCTATCACTTTTAAATTTTTAAAATATTTTGTATTTTCTTTTAAATTCTGAATTTTCCAGGTTTTTGTTTTATTTGGGTGTTTTATTGTGATGAATCATAATGATAATTTCCTTTTTTGTTCTGTATGTTGCTTCTTAGTGACTTATTAGTGGTTACCACATATCTTAGATTATTCACTCTATAATTACAATATTTAATATATAAACAATAGTTTGCAAACAGTCTTAACATAAAAAATATTTTTGCTATGTTCCTTTCACATTTTTGTTAGTGTACCTCTCTTAACATCAATATGCAACCTACATTTGATAAGCTTGCTTTATAGTTATTTTAAATACACTTTATAGTATAAATATGATTTGATTACTGAGTTTTGTTTGATAATTGGCTTAATTCCTGAAAGATATCATATATCTGATCCTCAAGAGTGCCCGTGTTGTTTCAATTTTTGGAGATTTATACTTCTCTTTCTTCTTAATTTCTGTGTTTATTTTTTCCCCATGTTTAGGTACAAATATTTATTTAATACCTTCGCCTTGCTATTTGAAGTATCCCCTTGAGTAATATTTCCAGAAAAGGTTTGCCCAACTATCTCCTGACATATACATTTTCTGGGGGTGAAATCCACACCAATACCAAAAAAGACCTTTGGTATATAATGTTGCATGTTTCTCTTGCTGCTTTCAGAATTCTCTGCTTATAATGAGTTCCAATATTTTTTTTTAAAAAATATGGAGTATTCTTAAATGTCTTGGGTTTTTTTTTTTTTTTTGGTCTCTTCTCATTGGAGTTTATGGAGTTGCTTGTATTTTCAGGCTTGCTTCTTTGTTCACTGGGAAATTCTCCCTGATAATCCCTTGGAAAATTGTATTTCTACGTTTTTAATGTTTTCAGATGTTCTGGGATTCCAAAAACCCTAATGTGAGATTTCTTAAAGCAAGCTCATGTTTCCCTGCAGGGTTGTTTATGCTTCTTTGTTCTTTTCACTTAAGATATGATAGATTCAGTTATTTCATCTACTTCATGCACTCTATGTTCTGTTCCTCTATCGTCTATCTTAGTCTTTTGTTGAATGCTTCTTTTGCTTTCTCTAGTTGCTTTGTACTTCGGTTGCAGTACTTTGTTTCATTTTTTTAATGCTTTCAATTTCCTTGTTGATTCTCTTTTTTATTCTCCCATTTGTTTCCCTGTATTCATTATCTTGTTTTCTTGTGTGTGTGCATGTTATCCCTTTCGTTAGTAGTTTATTATTTATAATAAAATTATTGCACTAGTTTTGCCTCCATAGGAGAAATTTCCTCTTCTTCATGTTATCATTTCGATTGGTCCTTTATCTTTTGTGATTTTATGTGTTACTAGTTTTTGTTGAACTCAGATCATTTAAATTTTACATCCTGTTATTGTTGTTTGATGGCTTGTTTTTGTGGAATATTTCTCTACATGGGCTGTCTTGGTGGTGCCGCAATAAGACGCAATGGCTGAAACACAAAGGCTGGAGCCCCACCCACCAGTGCTCTGGTACAGGGACTGTGATACAGCAGCTGCCAGCTCCACTGTGCACTCTGTCTCATAAAGTTGCTGCAAGTCAGAAGTGGCAGAAAACTTGCCATCTTCTCCAGAAAACAGGTAGAGGACACTATAATCTTAGATGCTTTTCCATGCTGATTCAGTTCTGGGTGGTTAATCTGAGAAATCCAAATTCCATGTGCCAAAAGGGGGAGGGTTTAGCTGATTTCAGACTCAAATAAATGGTGGTCCTTGACTTTCCTGAGTTGGAGATCATGGGTACTCTGTGTCTTTCCCGCAGGTAGCCCCTTCACAGACTCTCCTGCTGAGTATAGGGGGTCAACCATTTCTCCTGTCACCCTTTAAAGGACTCCCTTTTTGTGTCTGCCCTTGAAGTTCCAGCGAGTCCTAGCGTGCTGTCATGTGGGCCTCAGATTCAACAGAACTTTTTTGCAGCATCATGGTCTTTCTTTGCTTCCTTCCAACTTGTTGCTCCATACTGAGCTGCTAACTTCTAGGTCAGCAGTTTGAGTCTCCTAGCACCTCTGTGAGAGAACGATGTGACAATTTGTTCCTGTGAATAGTGAGTTGCAGAAAATCTAAGGAACAGTCCTACTATATCCTGTCGGATCACTATGATTGGGATTGACTTTATGTGGTTTAGTTTTATTGACTTTATGTGGTTTAGTGGTTTTAGTTTTTGGTTTCACTGCATAGCTCACAGATTTCAATATGCACAATGAATCTGCCCTGACTTTAAAACAAACAAACAACTAAACAAGGCTACAGCTTCCTCAGATTAGCTTCTGCTTTATGTTCCCCATTTGGGGCATTGCCCAATCCCATCCACCAATTGCCTGATGTAAGTGATGTCATCAAGTAAGTTATATGCCAGCAAGTAGTTTTTCCCAGTTTCTGTGCCATCCCTACTCTCCCTCTCTTGTGCCTTTAGATTCTCCGTACAGAATTTCAGTCAAGTCCCGAGATTTCAGTCTCTGATTCCTTTCATTGAGTTAGTTTCTGGGAGAGTAAATGAAAACTTCCACTCACTTTTCTATCTTGCTGCACTTCATCTGGTATTAAATTCTTAAATCAATGAAGTTGGATAGGAAATATACCACTAAATACCAGATTTGTGTATTAAAGAACCATCGAAAGTAGCATGACTTTGAGTGGCATATATTTTATGATTCATATATTTTTCAAATGCTCTTCAATAAGCATGTGCTTCTTTAAGACAGCATTGTTTCGATGCAATGCAATCAGAGGATCAAAGAGAAGAAGAGAAAAGAACAACAAAATAAGACCATGGAGTGATAATGACAAAAACTTTTTAGTCTGAGTCCATCTTGGTTCAGTTAGTAGGTAACAGGCGTTTACTATAGAGGATACTTTTCTATAAATAATCTTCCTATGTGGACACAGAGAAAACAGTCTACCCAAACGATTCTACTCGCCTAGAGAGAAGCCTGTTGAATGATTTCTTTTTGCCGGAGATAATTTCCTAGCATCAATGATTGTTTCATGAACCAAAGAGAACAAGGAGAAAGGTCAGACTTACCACATCTTGATGCAATACTGCATGCACGAATATTGGTGAGAAATTTCTTTCTCCATTGCTGGGACCTTCCTCTATCTAATAAACATCTGATAAATCTGTATTATATCATGTTCAGCTCATAGAGTTGCCCTAGAAGTGATGTGTTCTTAGTTTTAGAAAAGTATTTATAAGCTATTTTATTAGAACAGTGGTTCTCAACCTTTCACAGGGATTGCCCATGAAAAACAGTAGAAAAATTACAGAGATGAAGTAGCAACAAAAATTATGTTATGGTTGGGGGGACTACAGCATCAGGAACTGCATTAAGGGGTTGTAGCATTAGGAAGGTTGAGAACCACTGTGAAGTTTAGTGAAAGATAATTATTTAGTTGAACAAAATAAATGCTTGATGCTAACAGTTTTCAAATTTAGAATACAGTTTGAATAAATATCAGAGGAGCTATTCCTTTTCAAAATATCTTGTGAATATGGGTATGTTTCAGACTATAGATTCATACATCTATAAATCAGCATTTTGTAAATGAAGAGTCTCTATATTTTTCCTTTGAGAGGAGACTGAATTCCGTCCTTCCTCCTGTTGTTAAGCTGTTGTAAAGGTGCACTTGTTTTGTGATGGGTAAGATTCAAGACTCCATGCATTTATTGCAAGCTCTGACATGGAGGAATTTACTTCTGTACACTATCTGTACATCCTATTGAATGTAAATTGTGAATCAGGAAGTGCACTAACCATTACTTCCAGACCAATTCGGTATTTCAGATGATTAAAATGAGACACATTTCCCTCCAAATATGTGACAACCAAGAGTTCTTTCATTTGCCATTCTGTGGACTTGCCTGTTGCTGGTTGCTATTTACTAGTGGGAGTTGGAGGGTAGACAGTACGTGAACTGAGACCTTGCTTCTTACAACTCTTACGGCTTCTGATCAGTAAACATCACAACATCCAAGGCAAGGATTCTACAAGCCCTTCTCTATTATTCAATTACAAAATGGTAAAACAAAATGAAAAACAAAACCTAGTCAAGTATGATCCACAGTGACTCTGTTTCAGTATTTCTGAGACTGTAAATCTTTATGGGAACAGGCAGGCTCACCTTTCTCCCTTAGAGAGGCTGGTGGGTTTGAACTACTGGTTTTACAGTGAGCAGCTCAGGGACTCACTCACAGGGCACTGGGGGTCCTTACAAAGAGCAAAGGGGAACATTTAATAACGCTTGTATGCAGATCTCACCTGGAAATCCATTACCACATGCAATCCCTGTAATTTATGGGAAGATTCAAGGGAAGAAAATCTCCTTATGTTCACATCTATTTGCTAGAGTTTAGCATTCCAATCTCTTTCTCACCTCTTTATCCAAGAATATCATCTGCTAAAGAAGGGCTTCTTCTGGGAGTTTATCCCCCAAGAAAATGAGCTATGCTGATATTAATTCTGACATCAGGTTGCATTAAATACTAAGAAATTCGGATCGAAGCCCACCAAGCTGAGGCTTTGCTTTGTCTTGCCTAGGTATTACAGGGCACATGATGTTCAGTATGCTCGGAGGCACTGAAATACCTTGCTACCACACAGGCCATATTTTTTAATAACCACTTTAACACAGTGCAGGGGAAATCTCAGCCACACACAGCTCAGGAGGCTATAACCAGAGAGCCTCCTGGGAATAGTCTGTCCACCCCTAGACTGGTTTCTTCATGACACACATCTTCTGTCTAAATCCTGTAGCAAAGATTCTTGGGTCTCGCTGTGGTAAAGAGCATGGACTCCCCGGTCACGAAGCAAATGAAGAATCTGTTAGTCAGGAAGGGCTGGTAGTTACAACCCTTCAGTGTCGCTGAGTGTAGGTGATAAACCCCGCATTTGGAGCAGCCTGGTCTTTGCCTACAGGAAGGAGCAATATTCTTGGGAGGACTGGTAACAGCCACCATCCTCAGCACATGACACACCTGGCACTTTCAGGCATTTAGAGAATATAGACTGTATCTTGATGGACAGGCACCTAAGAAGAATGCAGATCTATTTGTCTGAAGACTACTGGGAGCACATCACGTGGCTACATGGAAACTGATAGAGTTGGAAACATATATGTGTGTACAGCTATAATGACATTTCCTTGGATCACATCTATCAGGTTACAAGCAGCTAATAATTTTCTTTTGCTAGTCACAGCCAAGCATTATAGCAGCACATGCTATAAATCAACATCAACACAGAACATTGCTTAGCAAATATAAATGTGTGTGCATTGCAGAATGATCCGAGATTACAAAAGCACATCAGGAGTCAAAAGTAGCTGGTGGAGAAATGCTACGTCTTTCGTTTATTGAGATTGTTTTGGAGGATCCTAATGTACTGTCACTGAAAGAATAATTTTTCCTTTACAATCTACTTAGCAAAGATTTATTGATCCTCTCCCCCTTCGTAGAGAATTACTGATCCATTTTAGAAAATCAGATTTTCACACCTTTCATGAGAACGTGCCCAGCGCAGTCCTCGGGGGACTGCCCGCGAAGTTGACTTTGACAGAGGGTCCCTGGAAACTTGCACACCACAGCCTGGAGTCTCATCACTGATTTGTTGCACCAGGCAGTAAAATACTTTTACACATTTATGGAGAAACGATTGTGTTGCAAGGGCTTGTTTTTCCATGCTAGTGGTTGTATTCTGGCTACTGTTATTTGTGTAAACAGCATTTTTCAGGTGCAGCGCCCACTCTCCGTTCCGTTTCTCCCCCCCCAAACCCCCGTCTTCTTGGCTGTGATGTTATGAACAGTAAGGTAAGATAAAAGTTGTTGGAATTCCTGCTGCCAAGCAGTGGGATGCTGTAGAAATTTTCAGTGTGTGTGTAAATAACTTTTGTCGAGACAGCCGCGTCTTGCTCTCCTCTCATTATGGGAGTATCCGAGGCCGCTAAGCTGCAGACATGGTATATTGAAGTAGGCATCGTCATGAAGGAGATTTATTATAATTAAAGGAGCTTTGCATTACCCATATTATTTCACAGCAGAGCTTAATAAAGAGCATTATTAGTTATGGAGGAGGACGAAGGATGCTGTTTACAGAGAGTTACATGGGCATCAGTCAAAGTCTGAAGTTACTCTTTTGAGCTATTCTATATTGGAGGTTTATGTGGCGGGGGGTGGGGGGGGACTCAGTAAACGAAGAATTTTAATACTGGCAGGAGGCTAGCGTGTATGTGTTTGTGTGCAAGAGGAGGAGGCAGGTGGAGATAAAAAGAAAAGAAAATGACGTGGACCTGAAGTGTTCTCCGCAGGAGCAGTTCTAGAATAGTTTATTACATATCTTTGGAGACAATGGCATGCACTGTAAGTAGCTCCTGTCTCTTGATATAACGATGCACATAAAGTCGGGGTCAGATTGGGTTCGTTCTGGGCTTTGATGCTGGGGAAGGTCACTAGGGGAATCGATGGACCAAAATGAGCCCTGAGTTTCAGGCAATCAATGAGATTTTTCTATTTAAACTGGACACTGCTGGGCGGGAGTCGCAAGCCTCAAATCCGGGTTGGTTCTGTTTTTTAGATCGGGAAGGCAGAGATGCTATCTATTATCATAATTGAGATGATATGGTGAATGCAGAACAAGAGCGGCAGGCTGAAAACATGGCTTTAAAGTTGGGCTCCCTGCTATTCGAGCAAATGAGTCTGTAGGCACGTGAGAGTGGGGACCTTTGTTTTTGCCTTTTTTAAGACATCAAAAACAAGGTGACCTGCTTTAAAATGAAAGCAAGTTGCTACTAAACCCAGAATTTAAAAAATATTTTCTGTCTTTTCATCTATTCAGCTCTTCATCTATCTCTCTACTGCCAGCCTCTGTTGATTGCCAGGTAACTTGAAAGGTTCTTTTAATATATGTATCTTTTACTGCTTATGATTTAGCAAATGGAATTTTCAAAAGTTTTCTTTGACACACATGTGAATGGGAGATTTCTGACTGTTTGTAGCTAGACGAGTCATCCTCCTTAAAACTTTTTTTGCATCCTACTTAAAACTCACTTGCTCTAACGTGGTGAGCAGGTCCCTATTGAAAGGGCAAATTGCAAAGGCAGTGCCCACCAGAATGAAAGTTCTGGAGCTGCTGAGACGTCTGTTTACAGGTTCCTCTTGATCATGTCGCATTGAGATACACTTTATGTCATTTAGAGCAGGCGAGTGGAAAGAGTTTGGGATTCAGAATAATATTTGAAGTATTTCTGTGGAGGACATCTCTTTGGCTGTATCTCACAGCAGCAATGGACAGCGTGAAGACAATTAACAAGCAGAGGCTGTACCAACAGAATCAAGATTTCACTTCTTCTTCTAAGGGAACCATGTTCGCCTCTACTGATAAAAACACATGTAGGAGACTTCAGTTGCTAAAGGACCAGTAAACTGGAGAAATGGAAATATTATCCTTCCATTCCATTGCAACCCACTCACCACTGAATTACTCCTTGGTTTAATTTTTTTCTCACCCTTCTAAAAGATAACCTTGCTGCCTAGCTTTTAATTTGAACTCAACTTAATTTTAACTTCCAGGGTTTTAATTTAGTTAAAAAAAGACGAGTGGAATTAAGTTGACATCGCTGTTGACCCAGGGCAGAAAGTCAAGTTTACACTCCCTCCCACAGATCCTGGCAATCTTTTACATCCAAATAAACATTTTCACAAAAAGCTAATTGAATATATTATTATAGCTCAGGTCAAGTACAATCAAGTATAACTTTATCTGCAGAAACTGGGAAAGAGAGAGGAGAGCTGTGTGCAGAACAGGGAAGCCTTTCGCTTACAGGATGCTGTTAGCAGCTCTTTTGCAAGGGAGACAGTGTCTTGGTGAGTGAAACTGTGAATCTTTGCATCTTAGACAGAGTTGTAGTATTTTGCTATGCATTATCATCTTTATGTCATTTAGACCTCAAATGTCTTCTATTAATGATCTCTAGAGTCTTGTGCAGCAGAAATGAGAGTTCCTCTTGGCTACACGTTTTGAATGTATGCATTTAAACACAAAAAATTTTAAATAATTGAAAAATAACTGGGTGAAAATATAATTTTACAATATGCATAAACTGGGTAGGAAACTTAAATACCAGGAGTTTAAATATTACATAAACACCTGTAAAATGTGCAAAAGAATTACTGAAGAATAATTACTTGACCCAAATGATGCAAAATGGTTTAATTCTAGTCATGAAATTACTTCTATAGGTGAATTATCAGCATTTATTCTATGTCATACTAAGCACACAGTTTGACTTTGGGGAGCAAGATTTTAATTTTTTTCTATCCTTTATTAAGTACTCCATAAATTAATGACCATTTAGAAGTTCCAGGAGAGAAGAACTATGAAATTTCTCACTGCAGCACTAATTTTCTAAAATAATTTTAGTCATCAAAATGATAAGCTTAAATTTTTCTGACATAAATTTTATTATTTCTGTGTCTTTTTTTTCATGTCTATAACTAAACTTGTCCCTGAGGCTCAGCAGAGAGGAACCGGGCCCATGATTGACAGTGTCTCTGTAGCAGCCTTTTGGACCAGTGCCTGCCAGTTGCATGTTTCTGTGTTTTAGAGTCCAAAAAAGTATGCTTATAAATTACCAAAAGGAAAGCGTTCTGAATTTAAGACACAATACATGTAATTTTATATTTGCATTATCTGAAATTCAAGCTCTTTTTAGTTATTATTCCATGCAAGTTTAGCGATGTCTTAGAGGTTTAACTTTTCAGATTCATGGTAAAATGAAAAAGTGACCCTCATTGATTGTGATTTTGAAATCTTTCTTTGTATAGTTGACAAATCGTCCTTATGTGAAAAATGGAACTGGGAGACTGGTTATTGTTTAAAAACCCTGAGGCTCTGGGTGGGCCGTGAATCCAGGTTGCCCCTAATATGCTTCTTTCCCCAGAACCACTGGACTTCAGAAAAGGATATTAGGAAATCCTTTCATCCCCAAAGCATTCCAGAATATACCACCCTCAACATTAAACCCAATTTCTTTCATTTTATTTCTTTCTCCCCGCCCCCCCCCCCCCGACCATCGTAGAAAAATTGAGCACATGAAGTGTTTCTCCCAGCAGTCCTGCCTTCCGCAGCCTGCACTGACTCCAGGCTCGGGTCTCAAGCATCTTGGCATCACAGAAGACATACTTTCCCACAATGCACTGCTCAACTATTTTTGTCAGCAGCTCAGTCGCAAACAGATACTTCTTGGGTTAGATCAGTTTCTTTTCTTCTCACCCCCCCACCCCGCCTTCTTCTGAGGACACTTATTAAGGTTATTTCTGGGAAAATTCCATTTTCCAAATTTATTTTCTTTCTCTGGTGTGTTTCCAGTGTTATGTCAGGTGAATGAAGAGATTCAGAGTTGTATTTTTCCCTCAAGTTGGTTTGGAAGGGGAAATTTCAGTACTCCACGTCAACTAGTATAATAGAGAGAAAGAAATGCTGTTAATCTGCTTGAGATATATATATATATATATATGTATATGTATATGGCTGGGTGTGGCACATGCCTGTAGTCCCATATACTCAAGAGGCTAAGACTGGAGGATCCCTTGAGTCTAGGCATTCTGGGCTGTAGTGTGCTATGCCTTTCAGGTGTCTGCACTAAGTTCGGCATCAATATGGTGACCTCCTGGTTGCCTAACGAGGGGTGAACTGAACCAGGTTGATATATGTGCATGTATATGTGTGTGTGTGTGTGTGTGTGTGTGTGTGTGTGTCTTACTTCTGGAGAAAGATTTTGACTGATTTTCTTTCCTTATGGAATTTATTTTCCTCATACTGATGGTTCAGAAGCACCATCAGTAGAGGACTAGTTTTCTAAAGTCCAAGAGTAAATAGTACCTTCTCCATTTATGACTCCTAAATTTGCTCAGGTGATAAAGAATCATGAATAATTTGCTAGACATACATCTCCCATAATTCAAATATGTTCTTGCCCTTGGAGAGGGGATTTTTTTTCTTGAAGAAAGGACTTTTAATTCTTCCAGGAATCTATTGAAGGAAATATTTGAATGTGTGCACGTTGGCTACAGACTTTTCCTCATAGACGTTTTCACTAATCTGGTACTTGAACATTAAGGAAGAAAGGGCTTGCTAACACTGGGATCCTTCCCTTTTGCCGCACGAAATTGCTCCTTTGCAGTTAGAAGACCTATCTGCAGGACTTGCTTGTTCTACCAAGGTACAGTTCACAATTTCTTCCCCACCAAGGTGAAGTTAACATAAAATTTACACTGACATATGATCCTTTCATACTGTGCATCTCAAGGTTAGGTGCTCCAGTTTCCTCTGGGAATTAAAATCCGCATTTACTTCAGGGGACGTTCAACCCAAACATGTCTAAGGCATTTGAGCATTCTGCAAGGTGGTTGGCTCAAGTGCGCTGGTCGCTCTGTGGGGAAACGTTGAGACTGTCTGCTCCGGTGATGATTTGCAGTCTCTGCAACCCTGAGAAGACTTTTTTCTCCATCTTACAGGGTGGCTATGAGAGAGAATCTACTCAATGTTTGGTTTTGCCATTTGGATGAACATTTCAAAGCTTCTATTTTTTGCCCCCATGAAAATGCCAGCTTTAGTTTTCCAAGAGTAAGTGTATTTTAATTTCAAAAAGTTTCAGTTAGGCTAAAAGAAGATATCCAATAGCTAACGCCCCATAAAAAGTCTCACTTCTGTGAAATTTAGCTTTGAGGCAATTTGAGTCAGGGAGAAATGTCTTAGCACTTTTCAGTATAACTTGACTGTATTACAGCCTTGTAATTCAGCAACATTTATTCACTTTTTAAAAAAGATTTCTAGAAAAATCTCTTTAATTATTATCTACTCTCACTTTAGCTTTTGTTGTTCTCTTAATGAATCCTTAACTTTCAGTGCCCTAATCGGATTTTAACTTGTGAAAAGCACAGGCCATGGAACATACGACATGGCTGAGCTTAGCTTAGCTATTTCTATTGCAATCTCTTCTCCCGACAAGGAGGAATATTATATATCACCATCAGCGGGAAATATGAGTGCTTACTAAGTGTGGAAGACAAAA
The DNA here is from genome assembly GCA_004026705.1 of Nesogale talazaci. Classification (NCBI taxonomy): domain Eukaryota; kingdom Metazoa; phylum Chordata; class Mammalia; order Afrosoricida; family Tenrecidae; genus Nesogale; species Nesogale talazaci. The sequence goes on along the minus strand of PVJH01004062.1, from coordinate 33,252 downwards.
CTGCTTGTAAAATGCTTGTAACTCGTTGGGAAGAGATGAAAGATAAATACATGGATGAAGGGCCTGGATTCAAGCCGGTATGAATTCACATTCATTTTGATGGACAATTGTATCACAATATTGACTCAAGTTCAGATTAAGGCCTCTGGGGTGTCCCTTTCTCTACTGATTTGCAGTTTATTGGTGCTGTGGATTCCATTATTCTTTATCAGATTTTCTCAACATTTCCCTTGCTGTTTTACTGGGGTCACAATTTCTGTTTGGGGATGGCAGATACAAGGGGTTACTCATATTTTAAAGAGTTCTACCATCATGTTTAGTTTGCTTGGTCCTGGGATGCTTCCTTTGCCTTCCACAATGTATTTTAGAGAGAAGGGGACTGGGAAGAAGAATCGATAGCTGAGGAAACTTATTAGCTGATTTCCATTGAAATCTGATTGTTTCCCCTTTGCCATATCTGTCCTCTGAAGTCTACATATTTAATTTTGTGAAGTATATATGAGCCTCTCAGTGGGTGCATCCACTAATTGCATTAGCCTAAAGGAAATAAGAAAAGCCCTTTTTTCCTTCACTCCCTCACTGAAGACTCCGTCGTTTCCAAAAGGCAAGGAAAGTGGTGCCAAGGAAGTGTAATTAGTTCAATGGATATTTGAGCTCTCTTAATTACCGAAATGAGTTAGAGGGTAGGGGTGCTCTGGGCACAAGAGCATTCGGGGTAGTGTTCTCAAGTCAAACAAATGCCTTGAAATGTAGTTAATGTTCCATTCCCTGGTCTGGAGATAACTCTGAATTTGGTACTTGATGAAAGAATCGCCAAACAATTTGCATTTGCAGTGTTTGAGCAGTAGGGCAGCTGGGAGGTGGAGAATGTGTTTGGAAATTAAACTGTGAAACCAGGAGTTTTACTGGGGCTCAACATGGTGAGATATCACATTAGGTACACAGCTTGATTCGATGGATTCAAATCTCTAGTGAATGCAGGTGTCTAGCATCCTGGGCTTAAGCAGGTTGTACTGAATTCCCTCACCTGCTTTTTATCAGTGCTATATTGACAAGATTTTCATTACTTCCCAAATGTGTGCATTGCTTTTCTTTACCTTTTTGTGTGTGTGTGGGAAGCCAACTACACACACACACACACACACACTTTTAGCAAGTGTATTTACATGAATCTATACACATAAATACCTAAACATATATATCCACACATACATATACATATGCTATTTTGGAGTCCTACCATTTCAGCCAGTGCCAATTTCATCATTTTCTCTCTTTGTTCATGGTCCTGCTTTCTCTGCAGTGCTTCTTTTCTTTCATTTAATTTTTTTATTTTGGGGACTGAGTCCCGGTGGCCTAAGTGGTTGAGTGTGGGACTGTGGTCTGCGGGCTTGGTGATTCAAATCCAGTGGCAGCTCTCAGAAACAGCGCTGGGTAGCTCCCACAACCACCAGAGGGCAGTGATGCCTCTGCCCCCCAAATTCTTTATTTTTCCTTTTAAATTCTTTGCGTTCCTTTAAATTCTTTGAGTTCCTTTTAGCTCAATCAATTTCCAATGTTTTTCATTCCTGTTGTAGCTTAAGGAGCATAATACATATGGGGTAAGTATATATAGCAAACATAATGCCAGCATTTCTTTCTCTCTATTTCTATAGCAAGGACCCTCTGGGTAGTGCCATGGAGAGTAACGTGACGGTCAACAGAAAGGCTGGTGGTTTGAGTCCACCCCCAGGCACCTTGGAAGAAAGGCCTGACAGTCTACATCTGAGAAATCAGTTTGTCACAGACACACACAAGCTCATCCTTAAATGACCCTCGGCTCAGTGGCCGCTATCAGCCACAGCAGTTAACAAACTATAGCAACTTTCTCTTGAAGACATTACTTTTTTCAGCCTTATATTTAATCAATAATTAATGTACTTCTAAGATAGTAAGCAGGAGCCCTGGTGGTGTCGTTGTTACGTGTTGGGCTGCGATTCTGGTGGTCGGCAGTTCAAAACCACGTGCAGCAGCTCCGCTGGAGAAAGACTAGGGCTGGGCCTCCTACTCCATTCTCTCTACAGTTACAGTCTCAGAAAACCACAGGGATCGCTCTGAGTCAGCATGCGTTCAGTGACAGTGGGTTTGGTTTTGGTTTGGAAGCTAACAAACAAAAAAAGCCAATATCTGTGTACAATTAACAACGTCTTTTCCCCATCAAATGTAAGCAGTTTTGAAAAACCAAAAAAGGTATTTCCTAGGGAAAAAAGTAAACTGGAAAAACTACGCCAAAATCACACGAATGGCAATTTCGGTGTAGAAGAATTGTAAACTTTTTTCTCCTTTATTTCTCCATTTGGCGATAGTAGGCCTACATGCCTTTAGTAATACAAAATACTTCAATATTAATTTAAGAAAGTTATTAAAGCAATGCCCGATTCAGCGCAGCAATGGCCAAGTATGAAAAATACGAAGTGATACTTGGCCCCCTGTGGCCATACGATTCTCCTCTCTCAGTTTCTGTTCCCTGCGCTCATATTCGACTGTGTGTTTGCGCATGAATGCCGAGCCGCGAGCGCACGCGCACACGCACACACGCAGACAGTTCATTTGTGGCGTTGGTGTTGCTGGGTGCCACGAAGCATGCACAAAATCACAGAGACTTTACGCTCAGCAGAACGAAGCCCAACCAGATCCGGTGCGGTCCTCTCCGCTGCTGCCATGTTGGAGCTCCGTCATGCAGCCACTGTGTCCATTCATGTCAAAAAGAACCTTCCACTTTTCCGCTGACCCCCTGCTCCCGCCAGAAGGCTTACTGTTCCCCAGCCATCTCCAAGGACTGGACATACCTGACGCCATGTCCAAAGTACAGAGTGTGAGGAGGAGTCTTGCTGTCCATCCTCCAAGACAAATTGGTTTGTTCTCCTGGCAGATCACGGTGTGCTCGTTATTCTTCACCCCCTTAATTCAAACACTGTGGATGCTGCATTTTTGTGATATGTGTAGCTAATAGCTTATGACTGTATATTACTTTTCTACTCATGATGGGATTTACAGTCTCGGAAACCCACAGCAGCAGTTCTACACTATTCTGTAGGGAGGCTGGGAGGCAGAATTGACTTGATGGCAGTGACTTTGGCTTTGTCTCATGAAGTTAAGAACTTTAAAAGTAATTCAGTTTTGATCCTCAGTTTTATGTAATGTAGGTATCACAATCACCTTAAAGGTTTTCCGGTATATGGTTACAGCATGATTAGGGAATACCTTATGCTTTCCTGTACATGGAAAAGGGGACTACCATTTATAGCCAAAAATTTTAGAATGAAGACTTCTGGGCTTTTCTCAGCTGCTATACTTTCCCCTTCGGAAGTGAGAGGACTGCATTGATTGGTAAGAACCAGGAGTATGCTTCATGGCAGATTTATAAATCTGTGCTCAGAGTGTAAAAAGTCATCCTAAAAAAAAAAAGTCATTCTGCTCAACACCATGCCTGTCTTCCATATAGTAATGAATGGAGAGAGAGTGGACAGAAGAAGGTGTAGGAGGGACAGGCAGAACAGTTGTTCTCCCGTAAGAAGTTTTTGTAGAGGTGACTTTTCAATGCTTGTTAAGAAAACAGAAGAAAATGGACAAGTGTAATTAACCTATAAAGACAAATACACCATGATTTAAAAAAAATTTAATCCTCCCTCCCCCCAAGTGTCATGCCCTACTGTGATGAAAAGTCCTATTGTTTCCAGCTTTTTGGTTGGTGGGGCAGTGATGCATATCTATTTTTTTAAGTTAGTTGATGAATTAGCTCTGACTGGTCATTGTGGACCTAGATGTTGTATGTTACTACTCAGGCAGGACATTTAATTATGCCTGTGACACAATATTTCATGACTCTTGGTGACATAAAAGATTAGATGCTTGGATGTTAATCGAAAAGTTGGCAATTCAAATGCATGCAGTGGTACCTTGAGAAAAAGGCCTAAGGATTTTCTTCCAAAAGGTCAGTCTTTAAAACCCTACAGAATAATTCTAGCCTGAGCATATGAACACATCAGCTTGATGGCAGCTGGTATGGTATCTTGTTTGGGGGGAACCTTCAACGACACTGATCATAGAAGCATGTGTTGAGGTGAAGTCTCTGTCAACAAGATCTCAGAATGATTCTGTGGAGGACATCCCCCTACCCTGCCACTCACCCCACCAAGCACTGGCATGTCCCATGAGCAGGAAAGAATGCTACTTTAAGTGCCTACCTTTAAAGTTGTTTGTTAGTAACAAAGGCTAGCCTTTATTGACCACCACAGTCATTAATATGGCATAGATCCAGCCCCTTGAGCCTTTCCTCTGGAGAGAGCTTGTCAAATCTGCAAGTGGTAAGCAGACCTTCCCAGGGGTTGTTGGAGATCCGGTGAGATGACTGCTCTTTCTCCGTTTCATCTTTCTCTTCTACTTGGATAGCTAAGTCATGCCTTTTGTTCACACAGACCTGTTTTGAAATGAGGCTCAGGTAGTAGAAATGTCACATTGTGTCTGAATGCTTTCTATGCTGCCTCCTCCAACTAGAAGTCTTGCTTTTGGGGTGTGGGAAATTTTCACTTGCCAAATGATCCTCGCATGTGTATACAATTCCTATAGGTTTGAATCTAAGGAGATATTGGGGTGGGTCAGGCCTCAGAAAAACCTACAAACACTTTCCCTTTGATTTCATTCTCGTAGGGGTTTTAATATCTATATTTAGATGATAAAGCAAACATTTAATTGGTGATATTTTGCACATTATTCTGTTTAGCACATCAAATTTAATTCATGGGTGCTATGCTCCACTCCTTGAAATCTTCCTGTAAGAATGGCAATGAAATATATTGGGAAAAAATTGAACTCTTGGACATTTCACCATCTGACTTAGGAATGGGCATCAATACTACAAAGTAGCAAGGACCATTTGTGAGAGCAATTTGTGTGACATTATTTTACTCTCTATAAATACATCCTAGATGCAACAAGACCAAAGAGGGGGGAAACTACCCTGTAATACTCACTTAGGAAAGAGAAGCACTGCTTTCCAAACCAAGGCCAGTGCTATTGCTGTAATGGGACATCAAATAGGCAAAATTGTATGTGTTGTCAATGGCTACAATGCAATTTTATTGATTTACAATGTTGAAAGCGAAGACATGATTTCTAGCTTATATAAGGTGTCACATTGGAGTAATTGCACACCAACTGGATTTCATGACTAGAAAAGAGTGTGGTACTGCCCATACAGATTCCTCAGGCTGCTTTGCATTTACGGTGGTCAGTGAGCAGAGCGTTCTTTTAAGCAATTGTCCTCCTTGAATACTCACAGAATGGGCTAAGATTTGATGTACTTATTTGCATAATTTAAAAGGAAATATCTTTGAGCTGCCTCTTTAGTTTAGATCTTTTCTGTCTTTTGGACCCCTGTTTGTTCAAGTTGGGATGCATCTACATTGTGTTCTCTATCGCACCCATTTCCTGTTGCACGCATTTCAAGTTCCAGGACATCAGCTCTGGAAACAGCACCTCTATTTCAGAATAGCAACCTGGTCAGTAGCACTGATATTCAAGATATGATTCTCAGACTACCTGTCCAAGGGTCATAGGTTTATAGACTCTGTTTCAGACTGATTGAAGTAGAAGGTTTGAGAGAGACCTTAAATAGTGGGTATTTGAACAAACACCCTACTAGATTCCGAGGTACAGCAGATTCTTAAAATGTGGCTGTCAGGAAAAAGTGTACATAAACTGTGACCCACATGAAATTAACATATGTGCACATATATGTTTTATTTTCATTGTCACTTTAGTTTACATTTTTGAAGTACTCTTATTTGATCTATGGTATTGGCAAAGAAGATTGAAAACATTCCCTGGACTGCCAAAAGAACAAACAGATCTGTCTTGGAAGAATTACAACCACAATGCTCCTTAGAGGCAAGGGTGGTGAGTTTTCATCTCACCTACTTTGGGCCTGTTGCCAGGAAATACCAGTTTGTGAGAAGGACCTGGTGCAGGGTAAAGTGGGGGCTCAACAAAGAAGAGGAAAGCTCTCAGTGAAGGATTGACACAGTGGCTGCAGCAGTAGCTCAAGCACGGGAACAATTGTGAAGAGGGTGTAGGACCTTATTCAACATTGAGGACATTCTTAGCTTGCTATAAGTTGGGGCCTACATGAGAGCTGACTTAACCGCAACTTGTGACACCATAACAAAGAGGATATTGATTTGAGCAATCATGAATTCCTTGTTCAATTTCAGCAGGTAGGTGCCAAGGGGGCTTAACCTACCTTCACCTTAAAAGGCCCTAAAACATAGTTGCTCTGTTCTTGTTAGGTGCCACGGAGTTAGTTTCAACTCACAAGGACCCTATACACCTTAGGAAGGAAGACTGCCTAGCTTCTGTACCGTCCTCACAATCATCACTATCGCTAAGCCTATTGTGGCAGTCACTGTGACCGTTTACCTCACTGAGGGTCTTTCTCTTTTTCTCTGATGCACTACTGTGTCAGAGTATCATAGCTTCTGATACAAAAGCCTGGCAACTCCAAAGCAACACAATAGAACCCATTGCCCTGGAGTCATTTCTCACTCATAGTCACCATAGAGGACAGAGTGGAAGTGTCCTCATAAGATTTCCAAAGCTGTCAATCTGTACAGAAGACTGTTGTCTCTTCTTTCGTCTGAGGAGCACCTACTGATTCTGTACTGCGATCTATTGGTTAGCAACTCAAAAGTCTACCCATGACCATTACTCTTCTTGGGCAACCCCACCCTTCATTAATCCAAGGAAAAAAGGAGATATTTTTTAGGCCAGATTATAACCCATTATGCTCCTTCTCTGCACAGACGATAGACACATTGCAATTATACTAACTTCTATCACATTGGTCAGCATGGTCGGGTGCCAAAGACTAGGTTATTAAATGAAAATCAGTGTAGTGTAGAACTGAAGGTTGATCTCATAAGATCACAAAAAAGGAGGATGACTATATCATTACATAATCACCAAGCCACATCATTATATGACTATCAAATCACACCATTGCATAGCTACCAAAAGAATGCTCAATGGAATGCTCAAACTATAGAACATTATCACTGATACTGCATGCCTATAAATTTTTATCAAAGATCATACAATAAGGTTTATAGCAGGACATTGACAAGGAGTTGTCAAAGGTTCAAACTGGATCCAGATGTGGACATGGAACAAGGGATATCAATTGTTGATGTCAAATGGATCTAGGCTCAAAGCAGAGAATGTGAGTATGATGCTTAGTTATGTTTTATTGACTATACCAAGACATTTGGCTGTGTAGATAATAACAAACTATGTATAGTCTTGAGAAGAATGGGATTTCAAAACACTTCATTATGCTCATGCAAACTTTTAAACAAAGAAGCATGATTTAAAATCAAGAAAAGTAGTTGTATCTTTTCAACATACTTATCCAATCTATATGCTGAGATCATCAGAGAAGATGGTTATATGAAGAAGACTGTGGCATCAGGAATAGAGAAAGACTTGTTAGCTACCTGTGGTATGCTATGACACAGTTTTCTCTGCTCTAATTGAAGAAGAATCAGGACACTTGATGAAAATTAAGATTTTGCATCCCTCAGTATGCATTAGAACTCAATGTAAAGAAGACCCAACTCCTCAAAACTACATCAAAGGTTAACATCATAATAAATGGAGAAAAGATTGGAGTTGTTAAGGATTTTGTTTTAATTGGCTCCACAATCAATGCTCATGGAAGCAGAAGTCAAGAGATTAAAGACTTTAAAATTTTATTTATTACATATATACCATAGATTTTGGACTATATATAATAGACAGTACATTATCTATTATAATAAATCATTAATCTTCCAGGATTGCAATATCCAAGAGAGGGAATAGCCAGGAATGGAGTGGGAAGAGGGTCTTGTAATGCCAAGCATGGAATTCACGAGTTTATGAGAATCTTCTGTGGCTGGTCGTTAGACAGGCTTTAAACATTTCAGTCAATCTTTCACAGGATCACTTGAATAACCTTTTGGAAAGAAAGGGCCTTTTCATAATAAACTTGGAAAATTCTTTTTGATTACATACAGTCTTTTTACTCTCACCTCCAAAGGAGGGCAACCATTTGCCATTTTCACTAAAAACTTACTTCTTTTGTAAACTTTATCCATTGTTATTTTAATTCTAACTACATTTTATCTATCTGGCCTTTTATAGTAAAAACCTTGTTATTTGCCTAATATTATGGAAAATGTACCATGTGCATTCACAGACCAAGTGAAAAAAGTGTACACTATTTTATAACTTGGAGGAGTATACCATAACTACCATTTTGATAAAGTTGGTTGATAATATGTTTTACATTTTTATATCCTTGCTCATATTCTGTACAGTTTTTCTATCAACTACTGAGATTTCAATATTAGTTGAAGAATAACAATTCAATTCTTATTGTCGTATTCTTCTACCTTTCAATTCAAATATTTTTGTGCGGAAACTCTTTAGTTAGATGTGTATACACTAATAACTATTATATCTTTTAGCTATTTTGAGCCTTTTAGTTCCATAAAATTCCCCTCTTTGTCTATAACACTTTTCCTACCTTAAAATTATTTTGCCTGACACTAATACAGCTATTTCACACCTGTCCTTGTTGCTGTTTGAATGGTATATAATTTTTCATCTTTGATTTTGCACTTGTTTCTAGCCATGTCATTCACATTTGAAGTAGCTATTAACAAGTTTAACAACAAGATTATTAACAAAATAATCAAATTGCTAGTTGTTGTCTACTTGTTTCTTATCTTCTTCCTTCTTTGCCTTTTATTTAGTAATTAGTAAAAAACACATGTATCATTTCTGTGAAAAGCTGTATATAAAAAAAAGGCTTACACAGTGGTGGAAGTAGGTAAGCTCATACAATGAATTTGACCATGTTGGGAGTGAGGGTGGAAAGCTCCTCTTTTTGTTTTTAATATTTTGAAACAATTTTATTAATATTTAATTCACATACAATTCAATAGTTCAATCACATTAAGAAGAGTTGTAAAATTATACTCCTTATTATACTTTATGAGGTATTTTCTTAGTGATTGTTATTGAGATTATAATATTAAATCTTATTATAATCTGCGTTATCATAATAACTGAAATCTTTCATCTTACATCTGTCACTGAGCTTCCCATGTGACTCTTTGTTTTAATTAGTGTACTTTTCAACTCCAGAATTTTTATTTGATTCTTATAAATTTTAGCTCTCATATGTATACACATAACCTATTTAGCCAACAGTATCAAGTGTCTCTGTAACTATTTCATGTTTCATATCTACCGGTTATATTTATGGCTGAATTTTTAGCATTCACTGAGAGTCCTTCATGATATCAGAACTGCTGATATCAGTTTTTCCTAGTGCATTTGACATTGAGATAGTTACTTATTGATGATTATGTTGTGCATAGTATTTTATAAACATTGCTCTTCTGCTAGTAAGTCACTGGTTATTTGGAACCTGGTCTACCTTGTTAGAGCTAGAGACAAAGAGAGAGGATGGAAACAGCTGTGTGGGATAATTTCTCGGTTTTACAAAAAGATAAAATGTAAAAACACTAAGCCTTATTTTCTCTTACAAAATCTTTTAAAAAGAAGTATATATTATACCTTTTTATTTTCCCAAGGCTTTGAGACTATTTTTTTTACTTTGTCATGAAAGTATAATAATAATCCATTTATTATCTTGCATGGAAAGGCTTATTCACTAAGCTAAGATAGGTGGAATTTGATGGAAAAATGTAGCCCAACAAGCTATGTGATCAAAAATCAAAGTAGACAGCTGTTCTCTTCTAATATTTGCTGGCGTAGAAACTGAAAAGCTGCAAAATGTAAAGCAGCAGTTCTCAAAAGCATCAGAACCCATAACCTGGTACATTCTCAAAAGTTATTAAAGTTGTCAAGGATTTTGTTAGCTGGATATTACCGATTGATATTTTTCAAATTAGGTAAATTGAGGAAATTGGATGCTACTATAAGAGAAGTTATATATGAATTAATGTAAAATAAAACTTGTAGACTAATTTTACAATAGCATAAATTCTTCATAAAATGTCACTATATTTCTAAAAGCAAAAGCAATTAAGTAAGAGTGATCTATTTCCTTAAGAATCTACATATAACCACCTCTCTGGGGTATGGACAATGGGGAAGTCGGTGAGGGGAGACATCGGACAGCGCTTGACAAGACAAAATTATAATATTTTGTAAATTATCAAGGGTTCATGAAAGAGGGGGGAGCAGGGAGGAGGTAGAAAAATGAGGAGCCAATATCAGGGGCTTAAGTGGAAAGAAAATATTTTGAGAATGACGATGGCATCAAAATTACAAATGTGCTTTGCATACAATGGATTTATGGATGGATTGTGCTAAGAGTTGTGTGAGCTCCCAATAAAAATATTAAAAACAAAGAGTGGTATACTTGTGAAAACTTCTTTTTTTTATTTTTATTTTTGTGGGCATCACTGCCTCCGGTGGTCCTGGGCGCTACCCAGCCGCCGCTGGATTTGAATCGCCAAGCCTGCGGGCTGCAGTTCCGCACTCAACCACTTACGCCACCAGGGCTCAGCCCTGTGAAAACTTCTTAATCAGAGATTATAGTCTCATATTTTCTTCTATATGTATTCTGTTGTTTTGCCTGAAGTTGTGTGGAACTCTGTTCTCACTCAGATATATTGCTGGAAATCAGTGGATTATCATAAAGCTTTTAAAGAGAATTATTTTATATCAAGCCAAAATTAGAAAAGTGATCATTTTGCAAAAATTGATTGCACTGTAAGGTCATAAACCTTTTAATATGTTTTTGTACTCAATTACATTTTAATTCAATGATAGGCTTTGTATTTTGAATAACTCTTTTATCCAGGAATAGTTTTGCAAGACTATCCATGCTGACTTTTTGGAAACTATTGGTTAGCTTTTTGCAGCTTTTATGACTATTGATGCACTTCATTAAAATACACTTTAAAAAATACTATTACTGATCAATGACATGATTGAACTCACTAAAAAGTCTTGAAGTAGCTCAAAATTGTCAAGTTCTTGGTGCCAAAGATGTTTTCCAAAATTCTAATCTGCCTTGAAGGATAAAAGTTTAACTTTGGCATCAAATACTGTCTGTATTTTCCTTAAAGTGGCACTCTCTTTTTTATTCAAGCTCCTAATCAGTTTTTGCCTACTAATACCCAAGATAGGAAAAAGATAGTTTGTCAATTTTTCCCCTTCAAATATATAATTTGAACAATTACACAAGACTTTTTCTCCAAACAATTATGTTTTGTGATGCAGCAGAGATATTTTATGTGTACTTTCTGTTTCATCACAAAGGAGATTTAAAAGGCATGTCAGATACATGTCTTACTTAGCCTTTGTTTTCAAATTCTTTGGGTAGATACCTAATCGTAGATTTTCTGGATCTTATAGTAGCTTAATTTTATTTTTTTTATGGACTACCACACTCTTTTTCACAAAGACTACAACATCTTGCATTTCTACCAGCAATGATTGTGGATTTCTATTTCCCCACACCCTCCCCAAAATGCTGTGCTTTGTTTTTGTTTTTAATCATTGCCATACATTGTGATTTTGATTTTCATCTCTCTGATGGATTTTAATTGTGAGCATCTCTTAAGGTGTTTGGTAGTCACTTGCTTCCTCAATAGTGAAATGTCTATCTTTTATTAATTCTAGAAGTTTTTCTGTTGACTTTTAGGGTTTTCTATATTTTAGGATCATGCCATCTACTAGTAGAAATAATTGTACTGTTTTTCAATATGGATATAATTTATTTATATTTCTTGTCTTATTACTCGAGCTAGAATTTCTGATTCAATATTGAATTGAAGTGGTGAGAGTGGGCATACTTGTCTTGTTCCTATTTCATGGGAAAAACTCTCAATTTTCTCCAATAAATATAATATTGTATACAAGTTTTTTACACATTTCTTGAATCAAATTGAGGAGTTCCCTTCTATTCCAATACTCTTTAGGGTTAATATCAAGAAGAATACTCAAATCATATTCCAATATTCCTTAGGGTTTATAACAAGAAAGAGTGTTCAAAATATTAAATGCTTTTTCTGTCTCAAAGAGATTCTTGTGTGGTCCTTTTCTTTGTTCTATTGATATCATGTGATGCACTATTGATTTGGTAATGTTGAACTATCTTTGTACTCTTGGAATTAATTTCATTGGTTGTGGTGTATAAATTTTTAAATACTTCAGGGAGAATTTTTGCTTCTATAGTCATATGAGATAACCAAAGTTGGAAACAAGTTGAATGCCCATCAACAGATCAATAGATGAAATGTGACAAATGCATACAACGGAATACTAGTCAGTCAGTAAGAGAAATAAATCTTGATATATACTGCAGTATACCTGACATTCGAAGTAATTATGCTGAGCAAAATATGATAATCACCAAAGGACTAATATCATTGATTTTTCACTTATATAAAAAGATCAGAAAATCCAAATCTATAAAAACCAAAGTTTATTAGTGGTTACCAGGAGTGGACGGAGGGGGAAATTGCGGGGGGAAATTGATCAAACCTTATGGGGTTTGGTCCCTTGGTTTAGAGAATTAAGGTCATTGCATCATGAGAAATTCATAGGCTATAATGATTTTAGTGCATCTGTTCTACCTCTCAGTTTAATGTATATTGTCTGGCATCTGAAAAGCTTGCGAGCATCTATCCAAAGGACAACAATTGGTTTCTATTCCTCTGGATCAGCAGAAGGTGAGTGTTTCTCTACAAGCATGTCATTGCTTTTGGTTGCTGTGTTAGAACGGATTGACTAGAGAAACAAATTTTTTGATGTTCACACATGTGTAAGAAAGAACTTTATATCAAGAATTAATTATGCATCAATGAAATATCCTAGTCCTATTCCATATCAAGTACATAAATTCAGTATTGTCCTATAAATTTGATATTACTCCATGAATTCAGACTCATGCAACACATGCAGTGATGCCAAATGCAGGAAGCTCACAGGCCAATGGGTGGAAAGTCATGGAGATCCAGTGGTGGTGGACGCATCTGCAGGCTCTGGCTGCCATCAGAGTAGCTCCATGTGGCTTGTCAACAGGAAAGTAAAGGCAGAGAGGCAGAGGACGTGACCTTGTGACCTGATTGACATTCTATATATATATTCTATATATCAGGCTGACATGAAATTGTACCACAGTTGAAATAATGCTATGAAATAATGACCACAGTTGCCATCGATTTGGATCAGACTCACAGTGATCCTGTGTACAAAAGAATGAAAAACAAACAAGCCCCAAAAACAAAAGCAACAAAAAAGAATAAGACACTGACCAGTCCTGCACCATCCTCAGAGTTGTTACGCTCATACTCACTTTTGGAGGCACCATGTCAACTATAGTTGGATGCTATTGTTGTGATTTATTATCTATTTATTATTATGTGTATTATGCTAAACAAGAAGAGGAGGATAAAAAATGTGTGGAAACCTTCAAGTACAACTACGTATTTTGCTATCTGTCCAAAAGAACTACATGGGTGTTGGCTATCATTACTATACATTTTGATAAAGGACTCCGTTGAGCATCATGAGCAAAGAGGGGAAAATTTAGAATAGAACTGAAAACTCGCATGGATTCCAGACTTTTTAGCACTGTAGAGGATGGATTAATCCCAAAAATCACTGCCCTGAAATAATCTTTAAGCCTTGAACCAGAAATATTCAGATGATCTTAAAGCTATAGTTTAATTAGTTAAAAAAAATAGCATGTCTTAAAATTATACTCTTTTAATGAGTGTTTGGGATCAAATTGTCACCAATAATTCAAAAGAGTAGATAGTAAACTTTGAGGTTAGTGAATTCAATTAGAAGAAGAGAACAACTCAAAGAAGAGGGTGTACAACTTGAAGAATACATAACAAGTCACTGAATTGTTTAGGTAGAAAATGATGTAATGATAAATTTTGAATTCTTAATAACAAGAACAAAATAAAGGAAAAAATAAAAAGAAGACATATATTCAAGAATTGGGATTTACTAAAAAAATAAATTTTAGCACTTCATCCAGGGACATTTTTAAGTGAAACTGATGTTTAAAAAGTGTAATGTGAATTTATGAGTGCTACATATCCATGTATGTTTGCTGTCAAGTTGGTTCTGACTCATGAGGACTAGACACATGTCAGAGAACTGTGCTCTTCAGGATTTTCAATTGTTGATTTTTCAGAGGATCTCTTCGTCTTTTTCTGAGGTACCTCTTGGTTAATTTGAACTTGAAACCTTAGGGTTAGTAGTGAGTGCCTGAATTGTTGATAACACTCAGTAATTTTAAGTATCACTGGATATGATTGCTATGGAGTATGCTAACAGAGCAGTGTTTTTTCTACTATTGCTCTTGTAGTGTGAGTGTAGTTTGATAAAACAATACTTTAGTATTATTATGAACTATTTAATATTATAGCATTATAAATTATTTTGAAACTAGCTTGGAACTTGCCATCAGGTCAGGGACTCTCACAGGTTTGCAGGTTACACATGAAGACCTGCTGACATAGAGAACTTTTAAAATGTTCATGGTTTATTTTATATAGCTTAAACACATATATGCCATCCATCACCTCACCTTTCCCCACCTTCCAATATGCAGTCAGACATTATTATTGCCAAATGCCAAGTATACAGAAAGTAGAGGGTAGGAGGAACCTGACCCATATATATATATATACACACACACACACACACGCATATATATATATACACACATATATAGTTTGTCCACGACAAGTGTGATGGTTAGAAGCAGAAACAAGTAAAGTCTGAGGAGTCTTGCATAGTAATTATACTACTATTCCATGGAAAATACTTGAATGTTAAACAGCCATCTAATACAAATTTGGTAGATACATCCTCCTAAATAATGATACTAGTCTTTAGATATATGACTATATAGTATATATGAAGTAAGGACAGAGAGGGGGAAAAATACAACACTGGACATCAGACCAGGAGATATACATAGCAAGCCTCTGATATTTTGCATATTTATCAAGCATAAATAGCAAACGTATTTGAGGAAGAGATTAGTCACCTTTTGAGGGAAAATCTGGAAAAAGAGCTAGATTCACATTTCAACTTAATCGGTATTGGTCTGGAGAGCTTCATTCTGTTTACAAATGAAGTGAAGAAGAATAAAAGAACGGCAGCAACAACAGTATTGGGCCTTTATAAGGAAGTAATAGAACAGGAAAAAGAAACACGATGATGAATACTCTATAAAAGTACATGTCTCTAGTGTGTCTGACTCTGATGGTTTGTATGTTATTATGATGCTGGAAATATCACAAGTATATCAAATACCAGCAGGGTCGGTCACTATGGCCACATTTCCAGAGAACTTACAGATTAAGACACACTAAAATCAAAGGCCTATTTATTAGCCAGTGGATTACAACTATTGAGAGAAGATGAGCTCCCTAGGTAGGAAGGCACTCAAAATACACAGTGACTGCCATCACGGGCCTTATAATGAAAATGGTGTAGGACTGAGAAGTGTTTTGCTATTTGTGTTAGTCCAGGTAAACTAGAGAAACAATTACATAGACTCACATATGGATATAAGGGAACAGTTTATATACAAGAGGAATAGGACATTAAGAAAGCATTCCAACCCAGTCCAGTTCAAAGTTCTAAGTCTGATATTAGCCCATATGCCCAATACCAGTATATACCATCTCCTTCTGACTCACGAAGTCACAGGCCAGTGGGTGCAGAATCCCAGAGCTGGCAGGGGTCTCCCCATGGCTCCTCGCTTCCAGGCCTCAGGGTTCATCAACAGCATCCAGTGGTTGTAGAGGCAACTCAGCACTGGCAGGGATCTCCACATGGCTTCGCCAGCTTCAGAGGTCTGGTTCCATCAGAGTAAGGCCATGTGACTTCTCCTCCAGCTCCTTCAGCTTCTCGGACGCTGCCATTTTGTCTTGTCTATAGTTCATCGTCTCTGAGACTAATAACTCCCAACAACTGGGAGATAACTTCTCTTCTTCATGAAGGAAATGTCGTGAGATTTTCCCAGACGTATCAGGAGAAAGTCATGCCCACACAAAGGCCCTCATTGGTTATTCAATGGCTATCTCCAGATTAACAGGTTAGACTCCACTCCTACATCTCAATCATGAAATTAACATAAGCAGATGACCGCCACTCTATTTCACATGGGTTTCCTTAAGTCAGATCATATTGAAGCAAATTAAAAACAACATAACAAAAACATAACAACATAGCAGAAAATTCCTTTTTTCTATCAAAGATCAAAACATGTACACACAAATCAAGAAACCATCAAGAGAAACAAAAATATAATAAATAGTAAGCTCCAAGTAAATAAAAATGAGGTAATCAAAATAAGATTAAGTGTATTGATTATGGCAATGAATGTATTTTAAACTTTTCTACAACACATAAATTTCAAGATATTCAATTTGTACTTTAAAAGTCCAGGTATCTTAGTAAAAAGAAACACACCTAAAATAAGATATTGTTAAAGTGGTACCACTAAATAAGTAAATATTTATCCATAAAAATGAAACAAAAGAAAACCAAAATCAAAGTAAAATTTAAGATAATAAGTGCTAAATGTCAAAAAATGTATTCATAGTCTTGGGAAATATATAGCTGACAGCTAATTAGAACATTCTGCACTAGCTGGAATTTAAAATATATCTGAGAAAAAACTAAAAATAGTCACTGTAAATTTATTTTAAAATAGCATTTAAAAATCTTAACTTAATCAGGACAAGGACCTAGAACAAAGAGACCCCAGCGAAATAATGACATAAATAATTTAAATTACAATTTTAAATATTCAATTTTTATATATTGGGTTTTCTTATAAGCTTATACCATACTCCATTCTCAAGCTCTATAGTCCATTTACAATAGTTTGCCATAAACTAGGTAAATAAAGGGCACATAAATATCATGGTTGCAATATATTAGAATAAAAATTATGAATAAGAATTTCCATGAGATTTGAAAGACACTCCAAATTATTTGTTGAGCTAAAGAATAAGACCAAGCCATAGATTGTCTCAAAACATGCAGTCATCCAATTGAGCAATTAATTAAGTCCAAATAAAGAGGCACATAGCCTGTGTGATCCAAGGATCAAAAATAATAAGACCCGAACCTGGAGTAGGGAATGGGATCATTGCCTACATTCTAAACACCTGGTTTGTGGAAAGCTATGGATGATAGTGGTAACCCAAAATTATTTGAAGGATCCCTATGTGGATTGAGTCCCTGATGATTCCCAATGCACACAAGCTAGTAATGGTAATAGCTTTAATATCAGACAGAAAAAGAAACCAAGACAAAAATGTAAAGTGGATTTTAGCATCTGTATTTAAGGTGGAATATAACACCTTATAATTTAATCTCCCTCAGGACCCAATGTGAATTTATACTAAAATTTTAATATTCTCTTCATTCTTTTTTTAGATCATTTTATTGGGGGCTCATACATCACTTTTCACAATGCATAAATCGATATCCTGTGCCAAGCACCTTCACATGCCTGCTGCATTATCATTCTTCAAATATCTGCTTTTCCACTTGAACCCTTGATATCAGCTTCTCACCCTTTCCCCTCTCTCCTTGCTCTCCCCTTCCCCACCAACTCTCAATACTTTAAAAATTATTGTTGTTTTGTCATATCTTACACTGCCTGACATCTCCCCTCTCCCACTCTTCCGATGTCTGGCCTTCAGATAAAAGGTTATGTGTAGATCCTTGTAGGTGGCTCCCCCTCTCTACCCCACCTTCTCTCCACCCATCTGGTAACTCCAATCTCACCACTGGCCCCGAATGGTTCATCTGTCCTGGGTTCCCTATATTTCCAGTTCCCATCTCTGCCAGTGTACTTTCTCCAGTCCAGCTGGATTTGTAAGGTAGAGTTGGGACCGTGGCATTTGGGGTGAGGAAGCCTTCAGGAATTAATGGAAAGTTGTATGCTTCATTCCTACCTCACTGCACCTTGACTGGACTGTCTCCTCCACGTGACACAGTGTCCAGTTGCCCACAAGTGGGCCTTGGGTTGTCACCCTGCTCTCCCCCTCCTTCGTAGGGATGTGGTTCTTGCTCTTTGATACTTGATATCTGCTCCCTTCAACCTCTTGTGATCACACAGGCTGGTGTGCCTCTTCCATGTGGGCTTTGTTGCTTCTGCACTAGATGGCCACTTGTTCACCTTCAAGCCTTTTAAGATCCCAGCTACTTTATCATTTGGTGGCTGGGCACCATCAGCTTTCTCTGCTCTGTTGGCCTCTGGATCACTTTGTCCTCATCGATCATGCTGAGAGGGTGGGCACAAATGATATGATTTTTGTTCTTTGATGCCTAATACCTGTTCTGACCACACCTAATGTTCACACAGGCTGGTGTCCTTCTTCTGTGGTCGACTTTGTTGCTCCTGAGCTATGTGACTGTTTGGTCACCCTCAAACCTTTAAGACCTCAGGTACTATATCTTTTGATAGCCAGGTATCATCAACTATATTCAACACTCTTGTTCACCCCCGCACATCCTCAGTGATCCTCTCAGGAAGGTGTGCACACAGTAATATGACTTTTTCCTATTTGATGCCTGAGACCTGATCCTTTGGACACTCCATGACCACACTGGCTAGTGTACTTCTTCTGTGTCTCTTTTTTCTTTTAGATTTAGGTCTTTGCCTTTTAAAAAATATATAATCATTTTATTGGTGACTCTTACAGCTCATATAACAATCCATACATCAATTTTATCAAGCACATTTGTACATATGTTGCCATCACAACTTTCAAAACATTTTCTTTCTTCTTGAGTCCTTGGTATTAGAACTTCATTTCCCCCCCCCACCCCACCCTCACATTCCCATCCTTGTGAGCCCTTGATAAATTATAAATTTTATTATTTTCCTATATTATATCATCTGCTTTCACCCACATTTCTGTTTTTTGTCCTCCTAGGTGGGGTGCTATGTATCAATCATTGTGATAGATTTCCCCATTTCTCCTCCTACTTTCTCCCTACCTTCATGGTATTGATACTCCCATTATTATTCCTGAGTTTATCTGTCCTGGACTCCATGTGTGTCAATAACTCTTTTCTGTACTAATGTACATGTTCTGGTATAGCTGGCTTTATAAGGTAGAACTGGGTCATGATAGTGGGGGTGGTGGGAGGAAGCATTAAAGAACTAGAGGAATATTGTGTGTTTGGCCTATGCTATATTGCACGCTGGTTGGCTCATCACTTCCTTGTGACCCTCTGTGATGTGATATCCAATTGTATACAGATGGACTTGGGTCTCCACTCAGATTTCCCTTGTTCACATTGATATAATTGTTTGTTTGGGGTCTTCTGAAACCTGATACCTGATCATGTGGACACGTTTGGTCAGACAGACTGGTGTGCTTATTCCATGTGGGCTTTGTTGTTTCCCTGCTAGGAGGCCATTTGTTTAACTTCAAACCTTTTAAAAACCCCAGATGCTATATATTCTAATAGCTGAGGACCTTTAGCTTTCTTCACCACATTTGCTTATGTACCCTTTTGACTTCAGCAATTGTGTTAGAAAAGTGAAAATTGCTGCTCAATCCCTGTTTGTCCTTGTTTTGTGTCTATCTGTATAGAGAAACCAGAGTGGTGGGATTAAGAAGACAGTAGCTGGATTGATGATTGCCTGAGCATATGTAAGGTGAAGATACAGCAAATGGAGAGTCAATATCTCTGGGTACAAGAGGAGAAAGGTTCAAAAGTTGATTGTGACAATGATTGCACAACCCTTCTTGGTATAAATGACTGAACTATTGATTTGTATGAAATATGTGGCAGTTACATAATCTCCTGTCATCTTGTGAAGAGGTAGTGTTTAGCCTTCATCAGGTTGCAGCTTGATGACCTCATTTGGAGGTATTATGGAGATAAATAGCTCAGTGGAGGCCAGAGAGGTAGACTCTCTTCTTCCTTTCCCTGTGAGACATTCCTGTTGACAAGCCACATGGATACACACTGATAGCACTAGAGACTGGAGCTGGAGGAGTCATGTGGAGAGCACACCTGCACCGAGATCCTTCCACTGCCACTGGATCTACATGATGTATGACCCACTGGCCTGATCTTCCTGCATTTGGCATTATTGCATTACTGTAGGAGTCTGAAGAGGAATTTATAGACCAGTATCGGACACATTGGAAAAATATTGCACTTACGGACTTGGGCTGGACTGTGTTGGAATGTTTCTCAATATACCATTTCTCTTTTATATAAAGCTCTTTCTTACACACATAAGAGTGTCTGCAAATTTGTTTCTCTATTCAACCCAAACACAATGTCAATTCTAGCTCAATAATAAAAACAAAACAAAACTATTGGGTTTTTGTTCTCTGACAAAAATGGAAAAGAATAATATGAAAATCTACAGTATATAATAAACTGATAACCTTCAATTTTCACATTTAGCATGAGTAAAAAGTTGTAAAAATCAAGATATGAGAAAAATTTTGATGTGTTAATATCATATCATGTAATAAATATAAAAAATAAATCTTAAAAGAAATACAGTTGTAATAAATGTAAAAGTTCTTTCAAAAAGCAATAAAGTACATCACTATCAGACAAATCTAAACAAAACAAAAAGAGGGAGAAAAACCAGTGTGAAATAGAAAATTTAATGGTGGATATATGATAAAGTATTCACATTGTTATTTTCAATTCTTTTCTAAGACACTTGTAAACATTGATAAAGTGATTGAATTTATAAGGTTAAATTACCCAAATTGATGAAGAATAAATAGTACAATAAGCATAGTAAAATCCTAAAATTATTTTTAAATGCCTCCAAAAAGGAAAGGAGAAGAAAAATGACTCCTTGTGCAGATAATTTAACTGGTAAATTATTTAAAGTTTTCGAAGAAAAGATATTCCCCTGCCAGCTATATAAATTATTCCAGAGATAGGAAAATATGAAAAATGACCTGAATCATTTTATAAAGCAATCATCTACATCTCTATGCTCAAATACAAAAAAACCAAGGCTATTGGTGGACACAAAGATGCCTTATTTTTAGGAGATGTATCTACACTTATCACATCATTGTAACTAAAAGAAGTAAAAGGAACCTCAAATAAAATGCTGGTAAAATGAAATATAAAACAATCATTTTTATCTAAAAACTTAATAAATTAGGAGTTTCTTCACATGATAGAACCAATTAACCTTAAGCCAGCAACAAATATCCTAACACTATTTTATCATAAGCTTTCCAATTAAAATCAGTGCTCAGAAAAGAATGTCTCATTTCACTGTTGTTTTTTACAATGTTATACTATTTAAAATAGCCACCATGAAATCCAGTGTTAAAATAAATGGAGAGATGGCAACATTTTAATAGAGATACTAATACATTTGTACAACCTAAAAGAATCAGTTGAGAGTTCTTAAATGTGATAAGATTTCAATAAATGGCAGCTCATTGTATAATTCTACAGCCATCCTGACTTTGCTTGATAGGGTCACTGAGCACACGCAGTGACTGCAGGAGAGAAAAAGATTCCAGTAGGCAGTGCTTAAGTGTTCTTGGCTGCTCATCCACAAAAAGGTGTTCAGAATTCGCCAAGTTCCTTAAAGAGGAAGAGATCCGACAAGATCCTTCCAGACAAATGACAGCCTATGAAACCCTCAGACAGCTTTACTCTGCTGTGTACAGTTGCTATGACTCGGAATTGACTGGATCCAAGAACAATAATTTAGAAAAAGAAATCTGTTTCATTCACTGTGAGCAATAAAACAAAACTTGGACATTGTCAAACAAGAACAATTACTATACCTGACTCATAACAAACATTATCAGGGTAAAGACTATTGAGCAATGGGAGGCAAGAACCAACATGTTTGATTGTCGGTGACATTGAATGTAATGAAGATGATCATTGTTTCTCCTCCTGTTTATTTTAGAAATTGAATTCTAGCGTTGAGTAGGAAAAAACATAGCTGAGCTGTCTTAGAAATTAAATAGTCAAATATGGAGAGGATATTTGCCCTACCATAAATATGCTTATATTTACATATGCATGTTTATGTATATGTGTAAGCATGAATACACATAACTGTACACTCATTTACTACATTTAACCAAAAGATGGTAAAAAATCAGATTTGCAAGTCTATTAGAAGTTAATCTTTTACTATCTTGGAAATTTATGTGTCTCAATTTAATACCATATATTCACATAAATTTTGAATAGATTTAAGGATTACCCAAAAAATAAAATCATAGAAAGAAAAATAGGGATGAAGATGGGGATTCATGAGTGGAAAAGTCACTTCTCCTCATAAAAGCAATGAAAAAACACAGGGAAAGAATGAACAAATGTGACTACTTAACATTTTAAGTATGTGCTCATTTTTTTTCTGGAATGATTTTTTAAAAATTAGGAACTCATACAACTCTTATCACAATCTATACATAAGTCCATTGTGCATCAAGCACACTTGTCCATCCGATGCCCTCTCATTCTCATAACATTTGCTTTCTATCCAAGACCTTGGCATTGGCTCCTCATTTTTTCCCCTTTCCTTCCTGCAACACCCTTCCTCTTCTTAAGCTCTTGATAATTTATAAATTACTATTATGTTGTCATATCTTACACTGTCCAATGTCTCCCTTCACCGACTTTCCCATTGTCCATACTCCAGGGAGGAGGTTATATGTAGATATCTATACTCGTTTCCCACTTTCTAGCCCACCTTCCCTCCACCCTCCCAGCATTGCCACTCGCATCCCTGGTCCTGAAGGGATCATTTGCCCTAGATTCCTTGTTTCCGGCTCCTATCTGTACCAGTGTACATACTCTGGTCCAGCCAGATTTGGAAGGTCAAATTGGGATCATGATAATGGCATAGAGGAAGCATTGAGGAACTAGGGGAAAGGGGTATGTTTTATCCTTGCTACACTACACCCTAACTAGTCATCTCTTTCCTGTGACCCCTCTGTAAGGAGAAATCTGTTACATACAGATGAACTTTGGGTCTCCAACCTGTACCCTCCCTCATTTGCACTAATAAAATTTTTAGTTCCTTGATGCCTGATACCTGATCCCTTCAACACCCCGTGATCACACAGACTGGTGTGCTTCTTCCTTGTGGACTTTGTTGCTTCTGAGCTAGAAAGCCACTTGTTTACTTTCAAGCCTTTAAGGCCCTAGGCACTATATCTTTTGATAGCCGGGCACCATCAGCCTTCTTCACCACCATTGCATATGCACACTTTTGTCTTCAGAGATTGTGTCAGGAAGGTGGGTGCACAATGATATGATTTTCTGTTCTTTGATGTCTAATCCCTTTTACTATGTGCTCATTAAAAAAAACTTTACTAAAAATAAAAGGAAGCAAAATCTAGAAACAATATTTGGAATGCATGCATTTTTTAAAGTGGGAAAGCGCTACCAAGTCACATTTTAACTTCATTAATCTTATTTTCCTAATCCAGTATGTGCCTAATAACTTATTAGGTCATTGACGGGGTTGAAAATCAGGTATGTATTTAGAGCACACCCTAGTCTTCAGCATAAGTGTCAGGTGTGACTTTTAAAATAACGACTGCTATTTTTATATCTACAGGAGTCCTGGTGGTGTAGTGGTTAAGCATTGGGCTGCAACTCACATGGTGGGCTGTTGGAAACCCGAGCAGCTCCCCGGGAGGACTGGGCTTTCTACTCCCATCAGCAGTCGGTCTTTGAAACCCCCAGGGGGTCTCCCTGAGTCAGTATTGACTTGATGGCAGTGAGTTTGGTTGGAATTTGGAACCAAGTCCAAGGAGAAAGTCCCTGATAGAAAGACAAGCAAGAGATGTAATTTATAAAAGCAATGTAATTAGCTAATAAATATGAAATGGAGAACCTTACTAATGAGATGCAGATGGAAATATTAACAAAAGGCCAACATCCATTTTATAAATTAAGGGGGAAAATTAAAGGATAATGTGAAAGAGAGGCACTTCCTTATACTGGTATCATAAAATTTCCACCACCTATTCTTAAAGGCAATTTGGCAATGGTCCATTGTCTCTGAACCTGTAATTCACTCATGGGGATGCATTTAAAACTGTCAAAATTTTATTTTTGGTGTCACTAGTTGGGAACAACTTAAATCAAAGGGCTCTTAAGGTTTTTTGATAACCCAGTCTTATCAAGAAAAATATTTTCTATGTACTACTTATCCATATAAATTTTATTTTCATTTCCTTTTCTACTATTCACCTTTACCATTAAAAGCCTATATAAATAGAATGGGGTGATGAACTAAAAATAGAAACTCTAATACTGTCTTCCAGTACCTCAATGCATATCCTCTTTGAAGTCATTGGCATATCTATTGGAACAAATGTTATCTGGCTATTTGAAATCACAATTGTGGGTAATATTGACTTTTGCAGTGAAAATGCATACAATACAATGCTAATAAAGCATGTAACTTAAAAATTCTCCAAACTGAACTCAAGGGCATTGAGTTGACTCTGACTCATAGTACACTTTAGGACATGGTAGAACTGCACTGTGGGTTTCCAAGACTGCTTCTCAACAGCAAAGCCTAATTTTTCTCCCGCAGAGCTGCTCACGGTTTGAAATGACTGACCTAGCAGGTAGCAGTCCAATCATAACCACCAGAACTCCTTCTACGTAGCTTATTCACCATTATATTTCCAGGTCCTAGCCCAGGAACAGATACTAGGTATTTAATAAGTATCTATTAAATGAAAAAGTGAATTCAAAAAGCAGACTAATAAATTTTATCTCCAATGAGATTCCAAAAATATTAGAAAAGATTATCCATATGCATACCAACATACATCTGCATTTGTACTTATATAGCATACTTATGTATGCATGGATATAACAGATTTATTTGTGGAGCTCAGAAACCCACAGAGGCAGATTTACCTTGTCCTATAGGGCCCCTGTGAGTCCGTAATGACTTGATGGAAGTGAGTGTGGTTTTTAGCGTTGGGTGATGTGGGCTATGTACTAACTGTTAACCTCAAAACCAGCAGCTTCAAGCCAACAGCGCCTCCTCATGAGAAAAGCGAGACTTTCTATTGCCATAAAAAATTTGTCTCAGAAGTCCTCCAAGTGTCTTCTAGGATTGCTATGAGTCAGATGGATTCAATGACAGTGAGAATCTGGAGGACATTATGCGGGATGAAGTACGGCAAGCACAAAACATCCAAATATTGCATGATATCACTGTTCCAAAAAGTCAAGCATAGGTATATACATAGAACACAACCTTTCTTGATGGGTATCAGAGATGTGAGAGGGTGGGAGGTACATTTTTGGCAGTACCATCCACCATCACCTACTGCCATTGAGTTGACTCTGACTCACAATGTCACCATTAAGGGTGTACAGCCTACACATCTTTAAGACATCAGAGTCTCATTTTTCCCCTGTGGAGTGGGTGGTAGGTTTAAACATCCAACCTTGTAGTTTTACCTGCTCAGTGTCAAACTCACATGAAACAGTGGTTGCCGTTGGTGTCATGGATTTAGTTCGGACCCACAGCGACCGTATGCACAACAGAATGAAATATTACCCAGTCCTGTGTCAGCCTCATAATTGTCCCAGTGCTTGAGTCAAATTGCTGCAGCCTCTGCAACAATCCATCTCCTTGAGGGCCTTACTCTTTCTTGCTGCCCTTCTACTTTACCAAAAATTATGTCCCTCTCCGGAGACTGGTCTCTCCGGACAGCATGTTCAAAGAACATGAGGTGAGGTCTTGCCATCCTTGCTTCTGAGGAGCACTCTGGCTGCACTTCTTCCTAGATAGATTTGCTTCTTCTTTTGACAGTTCATGGTATTTTGAATAAGTTTTTTTGAGCACCATATTTTAGATACAATATTCTTCCTAGGGTTTCCTTGTTCTATGTCTAACTCTCACATGACTTTGAAGCAATTGAAAATACCATGGATTGAGTCAGACCCACCTTAGTCTTCAGGGTAACACCCTTGCTTTTCAATGCTCTAAGAGTCCTTGTAGAGCAGATTTACTTAAGACAGTGTGCCATCTTGTCAGCTTCAATATTTTCTCCTTTTTTAAAAAAAATGATGTGACCTATTGGTCTAGTTAGGAGGATTTTGGTCTTCTTTACAATGAGTTGTAATCCATACTGAAAGCTGCAATCCTTGATTTTCATCAGCAAGTGCTTCAAGTTCTCACTTCCAGCAAGCAAGACTGTGTCTTTTGCATATTTTCAGTTGTTAAGGAGCCTTCCTATAATCCTGATTTTATATATATATATTTCAGATTCTCTGATGATTTCTCAGCATGTGGTGAGAGGATGGAACCATGGCACACACTTTTCCTGATTTTAACCTGTGCACTATTCCCTTGTCCTATTCTTCCAGCTACCTCTTGACCCAGGCATACGTCCTGAATGAGCAAAATGAAGTGTTCTCAAATGCCTATTATTCTTAAGGATAGCCATAGATGTTGTTTTTTATGTTTCACCTTGTCTAATGCCTTGACATAGTCAATGAACCAGAAGTAAACAATTTCTGGTATTCTCAGCAGTGAGATCCCATGTCTGAGTCCTTTCCTAAATCCAGCCTGAACCTCTGGCAGCTCCCTATCAATGTGTTGCTAAAACCATTGTTGGATGAACTTCAGCAAAACGATATTTGTATGTGACGTCAGTAATATTGTTATATAGCTTGAGCAGTCTTACGGATCATCTTTCTTAGAAATGGGTATAAGTATCAATCTTTCCTAGTCAGTTGGCTAAATACCCACCTTCAAACTTCTTGATATAGACTAGAGTGCTTCTAGTACTTCATCAGCTAGTTGAAATATTTCTATTGGTTACCCATAAATTCTTGGAGCCTTCAGTGCAACTTGAACTTCTTCCTTCAGTGCATTATTTCTTGCTCATATATTACTTCTTGAAATGGTTGAATCCCAACTTATTCTTTTTAGTATAGTGACTCTATTTTCATCTTCTTTTTAATTTTTCCTACATCATTCATTATTGGTCCACAGAACCTTTCAAGATCATAACTAGAAACTAGAATTTTATCTGTAGTTCTTCAGTTCAAAATATGCTGTATAATTTCCCTTTTTGACTTTCTACCTCTAGATTTTTAACATTTCATTATAGTATACTTTGTCTTGAGCTACACTTTGAAATTTTTTGGTCACATTGTTGACTTAGTCATTTCTTCCATTTACCTCAGTACTCTATAATTAAACTTGAGATTTAGAGTCTCTTCTGACATTTACCTCAATACTTTTTCTTTCCTATATTTTCAGTGACCTTTTTCTTTCTTCCTGAATGGTGATCTTTATTTTCTCCCACTATTCATTGGGTGTTTTGTCATTAGTGTTCAATGAAACAAATTTCTTCTTGAGATGTTCTCAAATTTTAGATGGCATTGATTCTAGGTTGTGTTTTGGATCTGCTGATTTTGTTTTAAATTTATTGTTTTATCCTGAACTTACCCATGAGCAATTGATATTTTGTTCTACAGTCAGCCCCTGGTCTGGTTTTAGCTGCCGATATTGAGTTTCTCCATCATCACTTACCACAATTAAGTGAAATTAATTTCTGTGCATTATATCTGTAGATATTTGTATTGGTGAAAAGGGACTTTTCTATTAAAAAGTTATTGGTCTTACAAAATTCTGTCATGTGATCTTCAGCTTTGTTTCTATCACCATGTCCATCTTTTCCAATTACTCTTATTTCCTCTTTGTGTCTGACCTTTGCATTCCAATCAACAATAATGATCACTGCATCATTCTCACATGTTTGATGAATTTCCCATTGAAGATATTGGTTGAATACCTAAATTTTCTTCATTCCTGGTGGCTGGTACATAAATTTGAATAATAGTTGTTCTGATTGGACTTACATTTAGATAGAGATAAATAATCTTATTATTACAGCATTGTACTTCAAGATACATCTTGAACTGTACCTTTTGACAATGAATGAATGCAAACCCATTCCTCTTGAATATGTCATTTCTGGCATAGTAAACCATATGATTTCCTGGTGATCCCATATGTTACAGAGGAGAATTGGATGGGTTTGAATTGCCAATCTTTTAGTTATGAAACAATTGCAAGCTTGTAAGCTTTATAGCATGTAAGATTCTTTTATCAAATTCTCTTGTGTTGCTCACATACCACACTGCCTTACTCCTCTGTGGCTTTTCCCCCCAAAGTCCCCTTCCCTGTGAGCTCTTTTCCAATCAGTGTATATGCTACAGATCTCTCTAATCCCTCTCAATCATACTTGTTATTCTTATCATCCATCACTACCCAACATCGTGATATTCATTTAATTGTTCATTGGGCTATCACCAGTCTTCTCTACTTTATGTTTAGCAGCATCATCTTCCTTGACAAATATCATTTTGCTGAAGTTCATTCAACAGTGGTTATAGCAACACATTGATAAGGAGCTGCCAGAAGTTCAGGCTGGATTTAGAAAAGGACATGGAACATGGGATATCACTGCAGAAGTTGTTTACTTCTGTTTCATTGACTATGTCAAGGCATTAGACAAGGTGAAGCACAAAAAACAACAAGTATGGGTATTCTTAGGAATAAGAGAAGTTCAAGAACACTTAATTCTGCTCTTTTGGAACTTATTTCAGAAGTATGTAGTATACTCATTCAATACACATTTGTTGACTAAGTGAATATATATCATTAAAAAAATATCATCACCAAAGTTAAATGAGACAGAAAAAAAACATCAAACACCAGTAATCTTTGTACACCATCAAAGCAATTCATCCTCTACTCACTTCTAAAATGCCATTCTAATTTATATTTCTTTTTTTTTAAGGAACTTTTCTCCCACCCTTTTTGGGGAGATTCCCTGTCTTTATCTGCTGGGTGCTTTTTTGTGTGTGTCACTGCCTCTGGTGGTTGTGGGAGCTACCCAACACTGCTCCTGAGAGCCACCACTGGATTTGAACGGCCAAGCCCGGGGGTCGCAGTCCCACACTCAACCACTTATGCCACGGGAGCTCAGCCCTCTAATTTATATTTCTAATGAAATATAAATCCCTGAATAGATTCTAATCAACTAAGTATCTCTTTTTAACATAGACTGTTTGGGGATTCATTTCCAAGTTTGTTAATGTACATTTATTATTATGCTTTTTTGCATTGCGAAGTTCTTAGCGATTTAAGCAAATACATAATTC
This sequence comes from Nesogale talazaci, assembly GCA_004026705.1. Classification (NCBI taxonomy): domain Eukaryota; kingdom Metazoa; phylum Chordata; class Mammalia; order Afrosoricida; family Tenrecidae; genus Nesogale; species Nesogale talazaci. The sequence continues at coordinate 3,957 of PVJH01004062.1, read as the reverse complement.
TGAAGGTTTGATTAGAGTCTGACTTGGTGCATGAAGGCCCACTATTCACAGCCTCCTTCAGAAACTGCCAACCAGGGCAAAGTCCGAGCACTGAGTCCAAAGGGTTTCTGAACAGGAGTCACTTGTTTGTGGGCGTGGAGGAATGGATGAGCTCTTGGATTCCACATGTGTGAGAAAGCAGGAGAACTCTGCTACCTATCTTCTTGAAAACTTTTCAAGCAAACATCAACTGAAGAAGTATTTCAGAAGCCTAAAAATTAGCAGAAAGGAGGATTTCTCTTATAGCTAGATCGAGCCTTCTTCAGGAGGGTGCTGGTATATTAGTGCCCTTGGGTTAACTGTGGCATTGAGTGGGTATTGAGTTGGAATTATGCTTAATGAGTATTGAATTTAAATGATCTTTATTCAATGTAAAAGAGTACATTAAAACATTGCTCTAGGAAGCATAGACATTTTATCAAACAGAACTACCAAATCGTGAAGCTATTGTTCCTCAACATATCCTCCATCTAGGACTATACACTTCTTAAGGTGTTTCCAGTTTTCTTACCCCTCGCCAAAGAATTCTGTGGTCTGCTCTTCACAGCACATCAAAATAACATCTTTGAGATCTTATGAGGGACTTAAATCATATTCTTTCTAAATGTTCTTTGAGTTTTGCCAATAAAATGAAGTTTGAAGGGGAAGGCTCATGATTGTTGGCAGGGTAAGATTTTCCAGCAAAATTCCGATAAGATAGTCTTGACCACCCTCAAAAAATAAGCAGTTGCATTGCCATAATGGAAAAAAAAATCCTCTACAGTTTTTTAGATATTTTTCTCACCGATGATTTCTTAAAATTTATTTAACATTTCTTCATTGTCAACCCCCATGATTTCCCCTTGTCCATCATAAAATTCTATCAAGATTGCACATTTGAAATCACACAAATTGTTTCCATAACCTTCCAATCTTACCTCTCTGTCTTAAACGTGACTGGCCCAGCAGCTCCCCCATAGCAGTGATTTTTCCATTGTTTTTCTTTCTGAGTCCTAGTAATAACATCCAGACTTATCCCTGATTATGATTTATTCCACAAAATTGTTCTCATTAGTTTTGTTCTTGCTTAAAATATAGATAGATCAGCTCTTTGATTCAATTAATCTTTGCACAGAGTTTTCGGTGCTCATCAAGTCAACAATATATAGAGGCTAAAATGATCAGTAAAACTGGAAGTCACTGAAAAAACTTGAGGAGCTATTGCTATCAATGATAATTCTACAGTCTTCTCTTAACAGTTTCTAGATTTCAGCCACCATTTCTTCATCTGTCAATGTTGGCCATCTTTATTCTTGGGGGATACCTTGGAGGTCTTTCTCACCTTACTTAAAATGTTTGATCCATCTAAAAATCTGCTATTCTATGTGAGGAAGCATTCCAGTTACCTTGCTAAGGCTCAATGATTAGGGACAAGATCCTCTTGAGTTCTCTTAAAATTTTGAGATTAGTCTTGATCTCATTCCCCCCCCTCATCATACAAAAACATTCCTTTTACCCTCCTTATGTCACTCTAATGAGATTAAGACAAAAATATTACAGAGAGAACTTTTGTTCCCAACCACTCAGAGAGATATGATTAACGTGTATTGCTTGGATTAAAAATGAACATGAAAAACTGGAATTCTGGGAGAAGTGCTGTTTGTATTAGCTGTACATGAAACTTTTATTGGCAAAGGAATTATTTTGGCAAAACTTTTATTGGCAAAGGGTGTGCTGGGAATAGATGGGATATTCTTTGTTGATGAAAACTTCACTTATTATTGTGCCTGGTTAATGTGCTTACAGTTAACCAGAAAGTTTGAGGTTTGAGTTCACATTGAGGTGTGTCAGAAGGAAGATTTCAAGACATACTTCTAAAAATAATCTATTAAAAGCTATGAGCACTATGAGAAGAGGGAGTCACCATAAGTATGAATTTACTCAATGAAACCAGTTGTGCTGTTCTTTTCTTTTCTTTTTCTTTTTTAATGTTTGCATCTTATTGTTGTTCTTAGGTGCTGCTGAATTGACTCTGACAATAGGACCCTACATACAAAAGAATGAAGCACCATCATCACATTGTTATGATTGAGGCCATTGTAGCCCTGCATATGTCAGACTCTTTGAGGCCCATTCTTTTTCACTGCTCTTCTACTGTACCAAGCATGATGTCCTTTCCCAAGGCCTGGCCTCTTTTGAAAACTTGTCCAAAGAACTTGAGACAAAGTCTCACCATCCTTGCTTCTATGGAGCATTCATGATGTACTTCATCCAAGACAGATATCATCTGTCTTGTTTGTTCATCTGGCATTCTATGGTCATTTCAATATTCTTTGCCAATTTCATAATTCCAATGCATCAAATCTTCTCTAGTTTTCTTTATTTATACAACTTTTTTTTTTGGGGGGGGCATCACTGCTCTCCTGTGGTGGGAGTAGGAGGCCCAGCCCCACTGTTGGAATTGAACCTCCGTCCCAGTGGGCCGCAGTCCCGCGCACAACCACTACACCACCGGGGCTCAGCCCTATTTATACAACTTTTAATGACTATTTTTCAGCAGTGATTTCCTCTTCTCCTCCTCCTTCTTTTTCTTTCCAGTCTTCCTAGTTTGTTCTTAGTTCCAAAGCTCCACTGACACCTGTTCACCATGGGTGACCTTGTTTTCAGATACAGGTGGTACAGCTTCAGCATCATGATAACATGAAAGCAACCATAGTTAAATGTGGTAGCTACATAATAAGGTGTCAATTTGAGAGGATTACGAGTGAAGGGGTGGAGTCTGGCCTCTCAATCAAGATATAACCAAGGCAGCTTCTGTGTGGGTATGGCCTTCTCCTGAGAATTCTGGGAACCCCTGTATTTCCCAGAGACATTTCACTCACTTTGCTGACTCCTGTGGAAACTCTCTACTGAAAAGGCTGATTCTCTGCAAGACATTCCCAAGAAGAAGCCACATGGACATACCCTGATGCAGCCCTGGGTGCTGAAGAAGCATGTGGAGACCCCGCCAGTGCTGAGATGCTTGCACCACCACGAAACCCAAAGATTTTCTACCCACTTGCCTGTGATCATCCTGCATCCAGTGTCATTGCATGTGTTTCATGAATCTGAAGAGGACTTTATAGAGTGATATCGGACTTAAAAGCTTGGACTTTATAGAATGATATCAGACTCATGAGCTTGGACTGGACTGGACTAGGATACTTTCTTTTTTCTTTCTTTTTTTTTTTTTTTGGCATCACTGCTCTCCAGTGGTTAGAATAGGAGGCCCAGCCCCACTGCTGGAATTGAACCTCGTCCCAGTGGGCCGCAGTCCCGTGCACAACCACTGTGCCACCGGGGCTCAGCTCCTGGGATACTTTCTTAATGTATAATTACCCTTTATTTAAACTCTCTCTTATACACACAGGAGTGTCTGTGTATTTGTTTCTCTAGTCTACCCAAACTAACACATTAAGACTAACCAATAAAGGAGCGGGGATGATTTCATGCTAATGATCTTGTAAAATTGCTTAGTCTTCCTTCTCTGAACATAGTAGTTACAATGATGACTATGGTTATGAAACAAGTAAGTGTTTATAGATACTCAGTGATTTGCTTATTTCAGCAGCACATGTACTAAAAAAGATATTTAGTTACAAACAGTAGTAGGTTTCCTCTGTTACATGTAGTAGTGGAGCTCATATTTACCAGGGATTCTGTAGATGATTGGAGTGACGTGAGTTGAACAATCATCTGTTGCGCGCCCCTCGCCGAGACGGATCAGGTCAGGAACACGCAACACACGACGCGAAGAATGGCTAGGACTCTTCTGATGGCGTTACAGCAAAGTTTAATGATGCTGCCTCACTTTCAGGAGGTCAGCGAAATGAGAAGGACCCCGAGGAGGAGAAACCCAAAGCTTTTATAGCCTATTTTAGGCGTGGCTCTATGCGATTG